>OY720029.1:9821545-9973107 GCA_963082485.1 Eudonia mercurella | reverse complement strand
TGCTTTAAGGACATGAGATATTTATATATGTTACAACAAATATATACGATGTTGTGTTTGTTTCATGTCAAATTGAACGCTCATTATTAACTATAGTTCCATTTGTAAGTGTATAGTTCTTCGTGTTAATAGTTAGCGAGATTGGAGAATGCTGTGCAATTATGTATAAATATAATTAGATGCGTGTAAAATGCGAATAGAATTCAACGTGTAGTTTTCGCATTTTTTAATAAAACAATAATGTTTTTTACTTGTAAATATTTTTTTTAAACATTATTTTATTCATGTGCTGTTATTGATAGCTGCTTTATCTACAAATTAATGATTGATTGGTCTACGCCGATTTATGTAAAATCTGTTATTTGCTGTATCTTTAGAACTTAAATACTAGGTATATGTTTGTATAATATATGTATAACATATGTTTTTTAAGAGCTTAGGATTTTTAATAATTAATAATGAAAAAATAAATAGCCATGAAGAGATTATTAACTGATAACATTATTAATAAACCGGCCATGTGCGTGTCGAGCCACGCGCGTAGGGTTCCGTAGCCCATTTCAATAATGCGGACACTGAGAAGAGGGCTTTTATGAACATTTATTTAACGATGGCTCATATACTTAAATGTAGATACTACCGGTTTCACACACCTGACAACGTTATTTAAGTAGTTCCCAATGATGAATTTGTAAGAGTAAGAGTCTATGAGCTAGGCTGGTGTCAATAATTTATAACAGGTACATATAGGCTTCTCTTTAACTGCAGATCTAACCATGCCAATTCGGACCATTCATTGTATTTTCTGTTCACTATTCAAACTAATGTCACGTGCTAGTCAGTACTGTAGGTAGGTACATATGCGATTTTTGTATCAATATGTGAATAGAGTTTACGATTCACAATAATGAAAGACCGTTGACGAAAAAAAACTGCTGAATTCCTAACGTGGTCTTTTTAGACTACATACCTATCTGTTCTATTTCCCTTAATATTGTTTAAGCGCTTCAATACTTTTTCGTAATAGAAGATAATGAAGTCATTCATTATCTTCTATTACGATACATACACATACACACATACACACACACGCACACACACACGCACACACACATACACACTATAGCGCTTATCGTATTAATAAATAAAATAATAGAAATTAATTAGCAGAAATAAAAAGGTAAATTGTATTATAGATTATATTTGTATTTTTTTATTATCGTTTGTTACTGTATACTATTTTTAGAATACTTATATTATAGGGGTGGAGGGTTGATTGCTTGAGATACAGGACTTGTCCTAGTTCCAGTGTCAACCCACCATAAACTATCCGCAGGACCTATGCTAACTGGAAATTGTATACCATGTAATCATGTTTATGGTGAGGAATAAACGATTATTATTATTATTATTATTGATCTCGTTTCTATGACAGCGATGGAAAATTTCGTACCTATCTAGATTTTGGAAGTTTATTTTGTGGTATGAAGTTGACATAACACGATAATATACTCTTACAATTTATTAGATGTTATTTAATCTCCTCTCCTATTGGTGTTAAAAACTTTCCGGCATGTTGTTTAACATCATTGAAGTATTACTTAGCGCTATAGATCGCTGTTATATAATGTATTTTTTTGTTAATAAATGCAATGTATTTTAGTACCAATTTATACTTTACGCATTTTTGTGATAAAATGTTATTACAGAGCGTAAGGTGACGTTGTATAACAAATGGTTTACAATAGTACGTAAATGCTGTTTGCGAGTGCTTATAGATGTATGTTATACATACATGTAGTTGAAATTTGCTTATTATGTAGATTAATGCCAAGTTTAAAAATGCTACACATCTTATAACTCTGTTTGCATTACCTGTGCAGTTTCAAAGTAATAGAAATATAAGCGGCACGGCCATTCCCATCCTTTTCTCGAAGCAGTTCAGGCCATTTTCGACCCCCTATAACTTCGTTGTGGATAAAACTAGAAGCCTGAATTTTCAGTCCCCAAACAGGCGTTGTATAAATACGGTATACGTTAAATTTCATTCAATTTGAACCAGTACTTTAAGAATTATAACTAGTTAAAGTTTCTTAATTTTGTCACTCACTGACTGACCGATCATTCAAAATTCTAAGGCATTTCTAGCAGACATAGAAGCTTTAAATTTAGAATACAATTAGTGTTTAGTGTATAAATCAAGGAAAAACTAAAATATTTTGCAATTTCGGTCCAGTTTTCTAGATACACCAACTGCATAAATAACTTTGTAATTCCATATAAATGTATAGGATTACAAAGTTACATTTGCAGTTAATGAATCAGTGTACCTGTATGTATAATATAATGGAATAATACGTGTAGATAGGTACCTAGAAAAAGAAATGAGATACCATTAAAAATAAACTTGTAAAAAAACCAAGTCTCGCAAGTCAGTTCTTCTACCGTAAAAAGTTGTAGAGTTGTCCATGTAATAACCAAGTTCTCAATATTAAAATTTTTTTATGTTTTAAATAAATAGATTGACTTGGCAATCGCACTAAACAATCTAATTTAATTTAATATATGTATTACTTGTGAGACACATTGTGTTTTCATGCGATGGCCAAGTCAATCTATTTATTTAAAACATAAAAGATTTTTAATATTGAGAACTTGGTATTACATGGATCTCACAACTTTTTACGGTAGAAGAACTGAGTTGCGAGACTTGGTTTTTTTACAAGTTTGTTTTTAATGGTATATACTTTAATGTAAATGTAATATCACTAAAGCCACGAAAGTCCGCCTAATGAGAAGCTTAGTCTTCCCGATACTCCTTTATGGCGCAGAAACGTGGACGGTTCGCCTGAAAGACCGGTTGAAAATCGATGCACTTGAGATGTGGTGCTGGCGGCGACTGCTGCGGATTCCTTGGACAGCGTTTAGGACCAACGTCTCGATCCTGGCAGAATTGAAAATCAAACAGAGATTATCGTCCACTGTGCAGACACGAATCCTCAAGTATTTCGGACACGTTGTTAGAAACAAACACTCCATGGAGCGACTCGTTGTCCAGGGACGGGTGGAGGGCAAGCGGTCACGCGGTCGATCACCTACGCGTTGGACAGACGCCATCAAAGCAACAACACAGACCTCTATAGTTCAGAGTTCACGAGACGCTGAAGACCGCAACAAATGGAGGCGCATCGCGAGGGCTGTTTTAGCCAATGAAAATGCAACGTCATCAACCACGACCACTCTGTCAAGAGTGACCGACTAAGGAGGAGGACTTTAATGATACTCTAGTATTTTCTCTTCCTTATGTCTAAGCTTTGTTAAAAATGCCTCCTCACCGTAGTGCATATTTTGAAAAGAATTGTTATGGCATGTCGATACGTATTTATAATAATATACCTGTTGAAATTAGAAAGTTACCTTTAAGTAAATTTATATCGCAACTGCGTAGTTGGCTAATAATTAAATCCCCGTATAATCTTAATGAGTATTTTGACAATAAATGATGTGATAATTTGAATTTAAAATAAAATGGCAATGTATTTGTTTAATTTTTAATGATTTTGAAATATTTATTCTTATTTTTATATTGTCACTTAGTTCCGATCTGTATTATTATTTATTATTAGTGATTATGTGTATTAGTGAATAAATTCATAAATTAATACTTAATTGTTATAATTTTGCACGCCAAATTGTGGCAAAACATGCTGGTTTTATTTATTTAAGTCACGATCTGTACTTACCATGTTTTATGCAAATAAAATATATTCTATTCTATTCTATTCTTTTAAAGGTATAACCATCTACTATAAAGTAAACTTGTCTAAAAATCGTTCGATCTGTTATAAGGCGGAATTGAAATGCCTTTTTAAAAACAAAATTATTTATTAACTGTAAATGAATTAGAGTGATTATATTTGTTTGGATAAAGAATATGAATTATTATATTTAATACGCGAGTCTGCCGGGACGCGTAGTTTTCTAAATTGCCAAGTCAGCATAAAACTGTCATCTCAGCACTTTAGGTAACTATCCCAGGATATAACAAATCGCAACAAAAATCTGACAATATTTATATAAATACGTGCTCTCTGTATGTTTATAGCACAAGCCAATTTTGGCAATCACTGTCAGTACTTTTATAGATAATAAAATGTATACGTACGTGTAAATACATATGCTATCTACAATATCGATAACGTTATCGTAGAAATTGACTGCCAAACTTTACACCTTAATTTTGATGAATCATATATTACTATATGGAATATAATTGTAGAGAAGTGCCAAAACTTCAATCAGTAATACAAGTAGGTAGTGCTAGATTCTCGACGAGAGCTTCAATATGGTCCCGAGAAAGAAGGCCACAAATACTCTTTTTTAGTCTGATAGAGATATTGATAGTTAATGATTAAGTATAAATATTTGACAATCTTAATTGACTTTTATGTTCGAGATTTATATATATATATATATATAAATTTCTTAGATGTATAAATAAGTAGGAGCAAACGCGGCCATTTTCGAGATGCATTTTTGTTCCGTATCATTAATCTACTCGTAGTACTATTATTAATTGAAGTGCCAAAACGAAAACACCAAACTAACATGTCTTACCAATAATACAAAAATATTTTTAATATATTTAAATTTTTTCATACGAACGACAGACGCGTAATATTATTAAATGAAATATTTTTTTGGACTCTGTAAATTTTCTATGTTTGTAAAATAACAAGACAACGTTATACGTAACTATATTTATCAACAACAGCTGTCTGTGTGATAGAACTATCGAACGTTGTTTATTTGTAGATTACCTAATAAGTTTGAGAAGGGATGTTAATATTTTACTTCCTGTGAAAATTCTGATACCCTAGTGTTTGTCTCTCTAATGCAAGTATTTGATTTTTGTTATTTGGTAACTTGTTTTTAATAGTTGGTATGTAAACTAGTGATAGCGTAGCGACTACAATAATTGTAACTAATAACTGACAAGTTAAACCGTAAAAGTAGACGCAACCTTAGGATTAATAATAATACTGGTGTACTAGTGGACCCGGCGGACTTCGTACCGCTTTGACAGTTTCCATTCATTCCCGTGGGAATATCGAAATAAAAACTATCCTATGTGTTAATCCAGGTTATAAACTATCTGTATCCCGAATTTCATCCAAATCCATTCAGTAGTTTTTACGTGAAAGAGTAACAAACATCCACTTTGACAGTTTCTGTTCATTCCCGTGAGAATATCGGGATAAAACTATCCTATGTGTTAATCCAGGTTATAAACTATATGTATGCCGAATTTCATCCAAATCCTTTCAGTAGTTTTTACGTGAAAGAGTAACAAAGATCCATCTATCCATACTTACAAACTTTCGCGTTTATAATATTAGTATTATTAGTAGTTGAACCCAACCCAATATTGTCTAAGTTTAAAGTTATGGAATAGAAAAGTCACTTGTTACAGGCAATTTTATGCTTACTGGGTGATTTGAAAAAAGGCAAAGCTTTGAAAAAATTCCACGAGCCTTCTTGACGGATCTTTAATATTTGTAAAAATGTTAAGATCGAATGTTAATGACGTAGTTTTCGACATTGTATAGGGCTCCTTTGGCTTACAGAGTAAGAGTAGATAGTGTTGATTATTTTCGGCAAGTTGGATAGAGCCACGATAACATAGTTGGTAGTGCACCTGACCCGGCATGTCATAGGGTGCGAATGCGGCTTCGAATCCCGCTTGTGGAAATTTTTTAACACTATGTCTTATTTAAAATTGTAATCATAAAAAAAATTCAAAGAAAATTGCGTAAAATTATATATAAACATAATCTTACTGGGTGACTTCGATCACTAAACTTAAAATGTAATAGGTAAGATTTAACAATAAACCCGATACCCAACATATGAGTAGATATATTTGGACTAAAAATGGAATGCTCTCCTACGTCATGGGGTCCTTTAAACGAGGTGTAAAGAAGAAATTGTGGGTCGGCAAGGTGAGGATGCCTAGTGATAGTGAGGCACAATCCTGCTCCACTATAGCTGTCCTCGCATCTGGACTCTGCTTCTGCTTAACATCAGGTAGACCAGAGTCATTTGACAATTTATATCTATAATAGCTGTGCCCCGCGGTTTCACCCACGTTAATTAGCGAACAATCTTTAACACCGTTTACACAGAGCACGAACGGAAAGCTCTCGAAAAAAATATTTTCCCGTTTTTTCAACATTTTTCATTGCTGTTCCACTTGTATTAGTCTTAGCGTGATGTAATATAGCCTGTAGCCTTCCTCAATACATGGACTATTCAACACAAAAATATTTTTTAAATTCGAACCAGTAGTTCCTGAGATTAGCGCGTTCAACCAAACAAACAAACAAACTCTTTAGCTAAAAGAGAAAACCTTATAAAGAGTAAACCTTTGTATTTTTGTATGTATGTATGTTTGCAAGGAATAAACTCAAAAACTACTGGACCGATTTAAAAAATTCTTTCACCATTAGAATGCTACATTAGCACTGAGTAACATAGGCTATATTAAAAAAAAAAAACTAAAAACGCCAATTTAATTTTCCAATACACAATGATTTGTTTGTTTTACAACATAACATAAAAAAAACATAATATAAAAAACTAAACAATACAAGTTTGCAACAGCGCTAATGTAGCGCTGAGAAACATAGGCTATATAAAAAAAGAAATGTTTAAAAAAAAAAGTACACCCGTGCGAAGCCGGGGGCGAGCCGCTATTCTTTCTATAAAGAAAAATATTAGGTTGATCTGATCATTTACTTATCAGTAACCTGTAAACCCATCTTGAGGATGATGCACTTAAGAAAAAAAAACGTTACGAGGTTGAAATGAATAAATAATTAATGGTTAAGTTAAAAACAACAATATACCATGTTCTAAAAACCCAGTGTCAAATACAATACAAATATTTTGATTTTCTCTAAATAGGGTTACAGTAAAGGTGTTAGGTACAATATTATGTATATTGTGAAAACAAAATGGAGCTTAACCTATTTAGCCATTTTACATAGCATGCAAATATACAAATAATGATATAATACAATTATTTACATTAGAATAAAAAACTGATCAAATGTCATAAAATAAAATCGAGAAAGTCAGGTTCAAATCACTGAGCGCATTAAAAATGTTCAAAAGTAAAATCAATAAAATAACTAATTCGCGACAATTGACATTTAAAATTTGACATTGACATTTAATTTAAAACTTGTTAATTGTTGTAAACTTGTTAACTTGTTGTCCCGGTTGTTGTCGAAAGACATCTGTTGTTGATACATTTTTTAACAAAAAAACGGGGTTACCTACTCGCCTAGACAGCTGATAAAGATGATTCAACAAATACTAATTACCATCCGATATTAGAATCTCAATAGCTGGACTCTGCATCTGAATAGGTGAAGTACTATTGTTCATAGAGATGTCACTTGGCTTTTGTTAAGGAAACAATGCATTAATTAATTTTTCATCACGTCCTCGTCGTAGCTGTTTGCACAAAATATGTAAGCGCGACATAATATGAGCAACGCTACTTAGGGCACCCCCGCAAAAAGAACAATACTCACAAATTGACAATAGTGATCAAACAAACCTGTGTAAGAACTGTTCGCACCACAGCCTTTGTTCTTAGTTGACAGAAGTCGAATGGGTGTGCACTTTGTAATTTGATACTATTGTGATTATGACTATTTTTGGTTGTTAGCGCGAACGAATAAAACCTCTTTGTAATCAATTGCGTAATTGCGTAGGCACACTGTAGGTTAAGTTGTTTTAACTTTTGTTGTTTGACGTCACTGCTGTTACGATGTACGCTGAGCAAAAAACTTCATGTTCACAAATTGTACAGCTCCTTGAATGATTTTTTTTCTGATATAACTTTCGTGTGAGAAAAATAAAAATAAAACTGGTTTTATGTATGCGTTACACCTATTTAACACCTTTTTACAGTTGTGGTGTTGGGTCATAGTGTGACTAGCTTCAAACTGTTGATTACTTGATCTTACGTCTACAAGATCTCTAAGATCTGGAGTTGAGATTAATTAAAAAGACACTCGATTAAAAAGTAACGTAACGTTGAGTTACCGTAAATCTTAATTGATTACTTTTTATTTTATAGATTTACAGAAATTGGTTAACTGATTGCCTTGTTTAACTAAAGAACCAACCAATATGTAAAAATTAAGAAACAGCTTTAAAATAAAATACTGCCGATGTCAACACTTAAGAGTGCAAAAGACACTGTTGACAGGAGCTCGCAATTATCAATTATTGTTTAACGATTGAGCTATAGAAACAAATGACAGTGCTTTAAATAAAAGACTGCAGTTGTCCACACTAAAAGCACAAAGACACTGTTGAAATGGGCTCGCAATTATCAATTATTGTTTAACGATTGAGCTAAAGAAACAAATGATAGTGATTTAAATAAAAGACTAATCCTGCAGTTGACAACACATAAAAGTGCAAAAGACACTGCTGACATGAGCTCTCAATTATCAATTATTGGTTAACGACTGAGCTGAAGAAACAAATGAGGGTTCTGATAAATGAAAGACTACAGATTTTAACATACGCAAGGGTGAAAAAGACACTGCCGAGACCAGTTCTATCAGCTTTGTCATTATACACGACGCGATGTGCGTCCTTTGTTTCTGACAAGAGGAGTCTAATGAGTGCATTTCGCTATAACAACCATTGTTGTCATCACTTCGCGACGGTTCAGCGGGTAAATAAAATTTCATGTTAACAAGACTTTTTGTGTTACGAATACTTCGCACTACTTCGCAGCACACTTTCCTGCGGCTATGATTGCTATTTTAATAAAAATAATATAAGCTTACAATGCCCAAAAGAGTAAGTTTTAGTACTATTTCTTATGTTGTCTCTTAGTAAAACCTACTAATACATACTATAATGCAATAAATACGTTACAGAATCAAGAGTCATGTATATTTAGACTAAGAATAAGGCCGGATTCCCAAATCATTCTAGTCCCGTCGTGAAATTTTTTCGGGATTACTTTTAAATCCTAAATAATGCTCATTTTCAAAAAATATGTGGTTATCGAGTCGAACAAGGTTTCCTTGGCAAATATTTTTTTCATCGGGAAGCACTTGACCTTAATCTGACCCGATGACCCGATGGCACGTGAAGATATAAATGTTCTGTCTCTTCCCAGAATCTATGAGAACATCCGTTCAGAATTATTTCAAATAAAATGCTTTCAAAAACAATTGCGGATCGCCTTTTTGTTACATATTGTTCAAGTTAAATTGTTTATTTTGTACGTTGTTAACTTTCATATCTCGTAATGACACCGGTATCCGACACTTTAAGGCCAGTGTTCGACACAGGTTTCGCCGCCAAAAAATAATAAATAGTTTCATTGAAATTTAGGAAGCAGGTGGTCTGTCTGTTATCAAATGTCGCCAAAGTCACAAATCAGTTGCTGACCACTTTTTCTAGTAATTGAAGGAAAAAAGTATCTATCACTCGTTCATACATTCTGTTATTTCTTGGTTTGCAATAAAGATTTTTATTTGTAAGTTTCAAAGGTACAGTATAGTTAGTTACAGTTTATGTTGAATGGCGTAGAATCGTCAATATAATAGAAAAAGTTTAGGTAAGCATTCCATGAACTGCCAATAGACTATTATTTTAAGCTCTGGTATAATTGCTTGATTGCAATAATGACCGTTTCAAAGGCAAACACTCGACCATATTCATCGGCACCGGTAATTCGAGACTCTTCAAGCGGATATGATATTGGTTAATATTTACAACAATCACGAGCTCAATTAGAACGGCAATTTATTCATTTCGACTTTCCAGATCCGATTTATTGGCAGCATTGTTTGGAATGTCTAATAAGCACTTTAGATATTCAATGTTTTGTTTTCAACGTGCTCAATGTGTCTCGATTTAATTAATTCGTATTTAATGGAAAACAATGGTTCTAAGTTGAAAACGGAAATGAAAATTATCTTTATTGATATGAAATTTATTAAAAGCTGGTATGCTTTATTAGCTTTTTTTATCAATAGATTCTTATTAATACGCCATTGACCAGTGTGATACCACCTAGAAGGCTAATATGCATGGGCGCCGCCAGGATTACATTCAGGGAGGTGCATCTGCATCTACACAATATACTAGTAACTAATATACATTATAGAATTATACATGTGAATCATATTAGTAATATGGTTGTGTTAAACATGGGTTCACGTCAGCAGTCTAATGGGGCTTGAACCACATTCAACCCTAGCATCCTTTCGACTCTCGACGCTTTATTTTCACTGCTGTATTTCAAAGACATGAATATAAAGAAACTTTTCTTCAACAGCAACGGCAGCAACGGATCAAGAGAGTACGAGCAGTCAGCGCCAGGTGAGACGAGCGGGGGCGGTGACCCGGAGCCCCGCACCCCCTCGCCCCCCTCCGACAAGTACGAAGACCTGCAGCGAATACTGTACTCCCAGGTGCAGGGCCAGGCCGACAACCACCAGGTCGTGGTACCCCACCAACGAGATCTAAACGTGTTGCGGCCGGAGAACCCAACTGTTGGAGAGATGGAAGACTTGGAACCTAGGTGAGACGGGGTTTTATTTATAATATTTGATATCGTATATTTCTGTTGCTGTGGATCATGTTAACATATTTGTCCAAGTTTTGGCAAGTCCCAGATAATCTGAGCAAAAGAATATTGAGTCGAGTACGCCTAGGCAATGTTGATAGCATTGTTGTGTGCCGACAGATAGTGATAATATTGTAACCATCGTGCGTCTTATTTACAACCAGCGGAGAGTTCTCTTCCAGCGGCAAGCCTACCAACAACCACCAAGTCGTTATGTACCTACTGCTGATGTGGGTCTTGTACTAAGTTTCTTGTACCTAAGAATTTTACCTACGCGTTGGGTGTCCAGCCGTCCAGCTCAACATACGGCGGTCTCACCAAATTAAACTCGCTGTAGTTAGAGAACCCAACATTTTAAAGATTTATTTATATTTTTGTATTTAACGACGAGGAAGAATATAGACTTCATCTCATCTGATAATAAGTGGCGATAAGGCTTAAAGTTACAGCGCACTTTACACATAATCCTCACCTAAAGAGAAACGAGCTATCTTATCTCAAATTGCTGGAACGGACTACGAGTTCAGATCGTTGTTTCCATCGAACTTCTCCGCTGTTATTTAAAGGTACCACTAACGTTATAAGATTTAACTTAAAACTGCGTGTCATGTCACATTAAATCAGAGTATGCGATTTAGGCGGCGTAAGTGCTATGTAATAAGACATTTCTGCCCGTTTAGAGATATAAATTAAAATAATTACACGAAAAACGACGCGGGAAGGACATTACGATGAAAATTGTCTAAAGTTGCCGACAGCTGACATCCGAAAGTACGATTTATGAAGCGCACCGCGAGTCTCCAAATTAAATTGTTAGTTACTTCGTTATTGCTGCAATTAAACTTTGATAGCGCGAACATTGCCGCGAAGCTGTTCGCACGAATTTATTATATCCTTTAGCAGCCAGCCACTTTCCAGTTGATGAGCCTGTAAAATTCATTTCTATAGAGGCTCACGTCCTTCAGGCTTTTCATCCAATGCGAGTGCCCGCGCCGAGCACTGAACTATGCATCAAAATCAAACAGGTTGCTCGCGGCTACTCTCTAGCGGTTGACGTAATTTCGCCAGTGCAAATATTAGACCAAATCTCTTAGGAACACGAGAAATAATGGAAGTAAAAATCACACACATCGGTCTCACTTTAATACCCACACGCTTTGCCGTCTCGAGGTCCTGCATTACATATATAGGACCATCATATCATACTTCCACGACAGCCTGATTCTATATTATGATGTAACATAAAAGCCGACCTTTCTTTATCTTGTAAGGCAAATTTTTGTAGGTCGACGAAGAATCTTATTTAAAATCCTGTAACCTCCCAGATAAGCGCGGGTCTTTGACAATAAAACTAAATGGAATGAATGTGTGATGGCCTCCTCGAAACGCTGCTTGATATGATGAGGCCCTTGTAGCTAAATTCATGTGTCGTATAGAAAAAGCTTTCTTTGATATTTGAAACAGTTTGAATAATTTTCCAACATAAGGCTTTCCATGCAATTTTAGAAAAGTTAATTTAACTCAATTATGTCTAACAATGCTATTACAAATTTATAATTTAAAATATTATAAACGCTCTTCACGCATAATGATTTGTTTAAAGATGTTATTGTTTTGTTTTCAAATCTGCAATTATCATGAACGTAGGCAAATAGGTCACGAGCAGTCACGACTGATATGAATTTCGAGTGACAGAACTTGTGTATGTTATTCTAAAAGGATTCATCGGGCGGATAGTTTGAAATTCTAAGCGGCTATTTGTCTTGAACGGGAGAATCGTGTTTTTCGAATTCCCCCTTGGCGCGGACACAATCACACTAAAAGAGAGTCCATAAATTGTCGAGTAGCAGCCGGCTTGATTTCTAAATGCAGGTTATCGGAGCATGCCACAAATCGAGAACGCTACATAGGCTCCTTAGTATTCAGTTCCGAGCTGCGCGGCGTCGCCGGAGCCTCGCACCTGCAGGTGGTAGGCAAATCACGTCCACTTATGTGTTCCACGCAGCCAAAACCAACACGCCATCGGAAAATCTTCCATGTAAATCTCGTTAACGACCAGGTTTAGGAGCGTGTGCGAAAATGTCAAAGTATATCAGAGATGCGTCGCTCGTTTTGATTCGCCGCACGTTCCGATGACCCCGAACGTCATTGAGACACCCATGGAATTATTAGTGAACAACAATACTGTGATCGATTAACACGCTTTAGTTACACACATTGTATGTAGTAAGCCTTTTGTTCGATATTCTTGAGCGCCCTTGGCAAAATTGTTCACAACTTTGCTACGTTTAATTCGAGCGATCTAATAGGGATCTTAAATAGGAATGGTTCTTACTTACTTACTTACTTACTGCGCTGGCTCAGGGACCCGAAGTGGATCTT
Organism: Eudonia mercurella; assembly: GCA_963082485.1. Classification (NCBI taxonomy): domain Eukaryota; kingdom Metazoa; phylum Arthropoda; class Insecta; order Lepidoptera; family Crambidae; genus Eudonia; species Eudonia mercurella. The sequence continues at coordinate 9,960,053 of OY720029.1, read as the reverse complement.
GGCCTCCGACACGAGATTTCGCCACTCTGCTCTGTTCTCAGCCACCTCTCGCCAGTCCGACCGTTGGAGGTGGCTAAGATCTTTCTCAACTTGGTGGCCCTCACGGCGTAGTGGAGCGTCCCCCGGGTGGCGGATGGAGAAATGGTCGGTAGCACAGCCTAGCTAACTACAGGCCAAGCCCGATGGGCTCGCTGACCAAAGTAGGGTGTGGTCCACTGGCACTTTGGGGGTTGTGCGGTGGGTTAACGCCCCGCCCATGTATAAAAGACTTCAGTTACGAAACCGACACAGAGAATAATGGTTCTTACTTGACTTTAATTTTGCTTTCGAATTTGTTTCGGAGATTGTTAACAAGTGCTTTTGCTTGCAGTGTAAACGCTTCAAATCTGGAAAAGTTCCAGCTGAAAATTGCGCAGCACGAGCTTTACGAAGACGAAGAGGTCTTGGTGAACGCACTGCTGAAAGACATGGCTACCTTACCGATACTACATGCTGGTAAGTAGTTTGGGTATTCAACCATTTCGAAAATAAATTGCTCAATTTTAAATTACCTCTATGCGAACGTTCAAAAAGGTGGTTTTGTTTATGCTTTAAGAGGCAGATGGATGGTTGTCTTAGTTTATTTGTATATATATATTCTAAAATATTAAGGAGTGCCTTAAGCCGGGGGCTGTGCTCATTCAATCTTTAGGTCTATGGTTGATAGGCTTACACACTTAGCACTATCAGGGTAGCTTGCCACCTTTGCTAGAAGCGTTAGCCAGATAGTGGCAAACTCTAATGGATTGTTAGCTCTGTTCTCCTTGTCGTAAAAGAGCGGCAAACCGTCGAGGAATTAATAGAGAATTTGACTTTTGACAGAAGACTTTACAGCGAGGCTTTTCCATGTCCTCAGTAGGTTTTTGGGATGTGTGAACTATAACGAAAGTGCATAGCCGCAACATCTTGAATTGTCATGTCTTTAATTAATTTACTACATTTATATAATATGATTAGTTACATATAATTTTACGCAAATATTGTTGCGAACAAATTACAATTTGAAAAAAGACAAAGTGTTGAAAAAATTCCACGAGCGGGATTCAAAGCAGCACCACATGACTTTGTCTTTTTTCAAATTTATAAAATATGATTTTTTTTTCATGGCAAATGACTCCACTCCATCTTAAAAAATTGGTATATTTACAATGGTATAATAATTATATGTTACTATTATTGTAATATATAATGAAACACTTATTACACATAATACAAATTCTTAATAACTCAGTAACTTATTACTTACGAACTTATTACCGTACCTACTGAATTAAGATTATATTTATGTAGGTGGACTAATAAATTTTGCAAGGTGTACAATAATAGTTATCGAACGATTTTGTAACGAAACAACTTAACCAGAACTAGTTCAATAGCTAGTGGATTTAGTTTCGCATTAAGTGGTTGTATATTTTATGGTAGTTATCAGAAAATCGAATGTAAATTGTATTTCTAGTTGGCAGCCTTGCTGTACAAATCAACAACATTGAAGTGAAATAACTTGACACTTTGCATTCACATTTTAACTGTTTCGTATATATATTTGTACGGATAATTTTGTCATTTGGCACACACAAAATGCTAGGTTATTTCCGTGTCACTTTATCTATTTTTATCTGGAAAAAAGGGAGACGCTAATTTTCCTCCACTTTCTATTTCTTCTGTTTCACACTTTTTTTGAGATAGTTTGGTCTCAGCCAGTCTTATAAGCGTCATAGGGTTCTTCAAGTCGTGTGATCTAAACACCGTCTGAGGGTTTCTAGAGGGAATAGCATCACGCAAGCATGTCCCCGTTCCTTACTAGATACTCCGAGGGGTTCGGAATGGATCTGGTGTATTATTACACACGAGGTGCAGTGGCGGTAATAAGGGGTGAGATGGTTCCATATACCAGTCCAATTTACAATTGAGACAGGTAAAAAGGAATTTTGGCTGATCATAAATAATTCTGCCATAAAGCAGCATTTCAATTAACTGACCTACGATTAAATTGGGAGTGATAAATTATTCAATGTATCGTTGATCGGACCTAGAAAAGCAATTAAGTTTAGTTTTAGTGGGCAGCTGACACCGTCCAAATAGGCTCAGAGATTTTATATCTTTGTAGTACACAATTATAAAATCTAAATAGTAAGGGACTACATTTATTTCGATACAGAAGTGAGTGTACAGAATGCCCATTTTCATCGTAGAGGTTTATGTTTTTCCTCAGTTTTTATGTGACGATTTTCGGGATTTCGGTAATCGTCTCCTTCTTGACTTTGAGGCAATCTCAAACTAAGGGGTCGTCGGTGTTAGCTGGCATAACCAATCGCCTCTGTGTTCTAGTGGTTATGCTACCGGGCTCAGACTGAGAAGGTTCTTATTCTAGTTAGTTTGGTTGGTGGAAACTAATTTTATTTTTTCACTAAAATTTCGTTTTATAATAAAAAAATCTCACGGCATCGTTAAGTCCTTCCTAATAAATACGTAACATAAATGCGAATAAATCCTTATCAAATCAACTATTTCATTTCAATGTATACCTAATATTAAGTATAAAGAGGAAACCTTTGTATTTTTGTGTGTATGTATGTATGTACGTATGTTTGCAACGAATAAACTCAAAAACTACTGGACCGATTTAAAAAATTCTTTCACCATTAAAATGCTACATTAGCACTGAGTAACATAGGCTATATTAAAAAATAAATAAAATACTAAAAACGCCAATTTAATTTTCCAATACACAATGATTTGTTTGTTTTACAACATAACATAAAAAACTAAACAATGAGGCTTTAGTAGCGAGGAATGAGTGCTTGGAATGAATGAGCTACGAGCCAGTATATTGTACTTAAATAAACATGCTTTTAATTTTACTTTATTTTAATTTTTATTATTATTTGGATATATTATATACAACAAACATATATATGTATTTTTTTGTAGTGAATGGTTATTTTGGCGGCTGCAGCCAAAGAATGGTAAATAATTCACTGTAAAAATGTTCGTGAACATGCGTGAATGTTGGCAAATGAAACAAAACAGTTCAATGTCACTTTTCAAATACTCACAAGAAGTTCACTTAAATACTTATTAGAAAAGCGCTATTGTTTTTAAAAAAATAATCAAAGTTTTAAATGAATCTGCCAAGACGAAGCGCAAGGGCACTATCTATCTTTTTTCGAAGCGCTTCGTTGTTTTTTTAAACCCTCAAAATATGGGATAGGATTATATAGCGTTTTTTTGAATTTCCTGCCTTGAGTCCAATGGATCACACACTATTTGCAACCCTTTTGCTTGTATGCAGATCGTCAGAGATTGCTGTTTTATAGTTGTAGACATAAGGGAAATAAAATAGAAAGAAAATAAGATATCATGATAATGGGGGGATATCTTAAAGGGCTCGTTCCCACCCACCTGTTCGCGACGAGGCTCTTGTATGTATATTGGATGAAGTCGGGGTCGGCAATCAGTCGGGCGAGGTCCGTCGGACAATAGTGCCACAACAATCACCGCCCTTTACTTCGGATTGGACTTGAATATTTAAACTACTTAAATGGATTTCATTGTCGGCCTTATTCCGTTGCATGCCGGTTATTTTTAGATATAGATAACTTTTTGTTTGTAACTGTCTCTATGAGTTGACATTAGGTATTTTTTTAAGGTTTTTGAGAAATGTAAAACATTGTTCAAAATTTGTCCTATTTGATTACATGATTTGTATCGGTAGATACAGATCATGTACCTTGGTAATACCTTTAAGTTCAATAATCTTTCAAGTGAATAATTAATCTTAGTATCTATAAGTACCAAGATTTCGTATAAAAACCTACGGGTATCTGCAATGACGTCTGATGAATCTGTTAATAAATCTAACGAAACGCGTGTTTTAATCTATACATATAATACATATAATAAAGCTAAAGAGGGTCGAAAGTCTGTACATGGAAGATATTCAAATAAAAGATGTCTGGGGATACTTAGAATCGATAACAGAACACGTTCCAACAGTTTTTAGAATTGTTGTCTGTTTTTCTGTTTATTTGACCGCGCATCACGTGAAAATGGCTGAACGGATTTCGATGAAACTTTGCACATAGACAGACCATGACCTGGACTAGGGATATAGCATACTTTTTATCCCGGTAACAGGTTTCTGTGGGATAGTGTAGTCTTCGCGAACGAAGTCGCGGGCGACAACTAGTTTACATAATTATATTTTTTAGTTAGTAGTACTGTAGGGATAAAAAATCAAGTTTTATTAAAAATGCATTTATTGAAAAAATTAAATATTTTTACAACTATGTTGTTTACCTCAGATAAAAGTCTGTGTGAGTGTCAAAGGTGCCGACACAGTGATTTTATCATTGCAGCATACTAAACATTTTTGTATGTCCCACTTATTTTTTGCAATGTCGATAATTGTTTCTAGCCGGTTCCTTAGGCTCTAAGGAACAGGGATTATTTGTTAGGGTATTCGTTCCGTACTTCGCATGCTCGTGGCATAAACTTGGACTATTATAGGCTGATTAAAAAATAATAATAATAATAATGTCTAAATTTCTAAATAGACTGACGATCTGGTAAAGGTCGCGGGAAGCTGCTGGATGCGAGCAGCACAAAACCGGTCATTGTGGAGATCCTTAGGGGAGGCCTTTGTCCAGCAGTGGACGTCTTTTGGCTGGAATGATGATAATGACGATGAAATGCTTTTTGAAAATATTGTATGCTTATTTAGCTCCTATCGTGGGAGATATTATCGATCTCTATTTCTTATTTTTCCGTTAATATATTTTGAATCCAGCAATAACCAGCTATTGACAAATTTCTGTTGTTTACATGACGCATGGACTTTATCGCCACTTACCTATTCGAAACCGCGTAACGAGGCCCTTGTGACCGCAACATTAAAATCTAATTAACTTCAAAGCTTCTTTACTGCTTACTTAATTAACTGTTGTTAGTTTAAGTGTTAATTAACCAGAGTAATAAGCTAAAATTATTGTGTACGTCACACATAGTATAGTCTATACTTAAAAAAAATAATGATTGCTTTGCTTGCGATCCTGCATCATCCATTACATTGCGATGAAACTTTGAAAAGTTGTTGTGCACACGCCTGCGAATATTTCTGAGTTAATAAGGAAGCCGGGGTACCTGGTGCGAGTTTTATTTGCCATTTGATCACGTGAACGAAAACGAGAATTGTATGGCATTAACGCAAACTATTTAGTAAAAGGTATAACCTTAACGTAACCTTCTTCATAACCGACTATATACGTAAAAAAAATTGTACAGCATTGAAGAAGCGTCTCCTGGTGACAAATGAAAAAATTTGATTTAAAATTTTACCATATAAATAAGAACTGGCATTTGGCAAGCGAGCAACTGGCAACTTAGTACTGGACAGTTTGTACTAACTCAACATCTCAACCCATCATTCAGTCAGCGCCAAAGAGATCTGAGCATTCAAACCTAACAAAATACCTGAACGATTGATAAAAACCAGCATTATGTCAAGAAAACTTTAGATTTACGACAGAGACAGTTCATCATAACATCTTCTAATAAGGTTGATTTTAGTCAATTGTTTAGATGTTTTGGTAAGTTTGACCGCTTAGACGCAATTCATTCATTCATGTCATTTTTACGCTGACTTCACATCTCCACCATTTCAGCACGAAGTAGCGCAAACAGTCAGGCCAATTCGTTAGAATTAGTTACGTAATAATAATATTGTGTAAAGTATTATGTTTGTATTAATCACATTTCTATAGTATATAATTTTATTTGGCAGAGCAAAAGGAGGGAGGCACGCAGCTCAAATTGATAATCGACTACCCGAACGGAATCCAAGCCCTCTTCAAGCCAATGAGGTAAGCAATTTAATTAATTGGGAGGTAATAATGTCATGCTATGTACGGCTTCATACAAGTTATCGGTTTAGTTAAATTTAAACTTAAACGTTTGTTTATAGATATTTGGTGTGTGAGGAATAATAAATATTCTAACTACAACTCCATCCTCACCTTACTTTATAAACTTGAAACTTTGGGTATCCGCGAGATTCCCCGTTACATTACAATAACAACACTTATTACATTAAGTGTACTTGTATGTGTATCTGTGTGAAAAATAAACAATTTTTTTTAAAATTTTCTTAACTGATATTTCGCGCTTATTGATGTTATTTATCATTGTTCTGCAGCTTAGAGCATTTAAGTTCTGCAGGAATACAAAACAAAGTTATTGCCATTTTGGCATTTAATCTAACAATAATAAGAATATATGTATAATTGTTCTAAATCTCGATGCCAATTTTTTACCTATTCAATAATTATCTACCGTCACGGGTAATGTGGTGCTATTTTTGAATTTCACAAGACTAATCTTAAAATTAATAAAGACAAAACATAGGGTATTAGATTGTGTTCGAGATTTTCAGTACGAGTAGGTATTTGCGCCTTCGAATACGAGTGAGAGGGACTCGTTACTGATAAATATGGGTAAATGACTATGGTTATAACGTAAATTTTGTTGATTTTCAAATATATTTAAATTTCGTTGCTTTTTCAACACATTTCTGAATGTTTATCAACACTTTTCCGGACTCATAATTGATGTCATAATGTGAAAATAAATGTTACCGGCTCAACAATCACACCCCTGGATTCTCTCATCATTTTATATGTGAACTCTGAATACTTCACACAAAAAATGTTGTACTCTTTTCCAATAGGTTTTCATCACTTTTCCGTACCCGTAATGAATGCTATAATTTAAAATTGATGTCATATAAATGTACACATAAAATGTTGATAGGTACAACAAGCCATTATCTATATATCGGTACGGTAGATACATTAAGTTCTCAAGAAAGTTCTCTCGAGAGTGTTGTAGTTGGTATGCTCCTGAAGGAGTTCCAGAAAGTTCCCTGTCACCAACCGCTGTTGTGCGTCTATTCACAAGTTGGAGTTCTTTCGATCGGCTTAGCTGGCCCACACTCGCTATGAGTACTGTTCGAGTTGTTACTTACGCCATTGTTAAAAGTTGTGCTCAACAAACTGTGGATGTATGTGCTGGCAGTTTCTTGCCGGCGAGATTCAACTCGTTGTAAATATGTCTACTTTAGATTTTATTGTGAGTTTTTTGATAAGTACGAATGGTGAATTTGTAGAGAGCAAATGGGTTTAAGTAACTTCTCTGCGCTTGAAAATAATACACTCGCCGTCAAAGAAATCGCACCTTTTAAAAAACGTTCTTCTAGCGTCTCTAAACCTTATTTAAAATCAACGTGGAGGGTGATGTTGGGTATCATTTGAAAGGTACCGAAAAAATAAAAGAGTACTGAATTGTTTTTGTGTACCCACAAAAACAATTCAGTACTCTTTTATTTTTATTAAAACGCACAAAAAGAAAACAAAGTTTTAAAAATAATAAAAATCCTTAATTAAAAGATTTTATTAAAAACGAACGTGCTGTCATAGCTAATTTAAATAACTTAGAAGTAAGTTTGTTTCTTTTTTCTGTACGTCAATAGGAGCATCGAATCGACGTGATTTATTACGCCCGGAGGGCTCGTGATGAGATTACTCGTTGATGTTTCGGACGAAAACAATGTTCTGTCTTGTGCCAACTTGTGACAGACCGAAATTCATGCGGGTGACAAAAAGGCGAACCTGGCCTTTAAAAAAGAAATGGTAAACAATTATTACAGGAATTGTTGAATTGAATAAGTATCTACAAAGTCTTGTAGATACTTATTCCAATAAAACATCTCTAATAGCCAACTCTTCAAGAAGTCATTCAATACAATTTTTTCAGCTAAGTAGCAATTCGAATTTTCTATCTGTAACATACTTCAAAGATCTCTCAGAAGCGATGCATGCAATATGTAGTGCAAAGATCCCTGCTACCCGATACTCGTCTGTGGGGACCTCGCCACTCCCGCGAGTGGATTTCAAGCCTTACTCTTTGACAATGAAAATTGTATTCTTATACCCTTTCAGAATATTTCAGGTCGCACCCGATATAATTTATTGTCACCGATAGGGATTGAGCGCGACAAGAATTTTTAAAGATAACACTTTAGGGGCACGTTCTCATAAAAAATACTCAGTAAGTACGGTCAGCAATAAAAGTCACTGAACACTTTAGTAATTTGTCAAAGCAGTTTATACAAACGTTGGTTAACCAAAACAAAAGCCAGGTAATTAATCTAACAGTCGCTTGTTAACCTTTAATGATGTTATTATGACAAGGTATTAATGTGTTTAGCGACTTTTTTTGTTGTTAGTGCAACTAAACTACTGTTTATTCTCATTATGCATTTATCATAATCAGCAACAATTTTAAAATCTAGAAGAGACTGGAGGTTTTTTTTTGTATTTCATAGTTGGTCTTACAGGAAGCGAAATATATTAAAATAATTGAAGGGCAGTTTTTGAGATCTTTCCGAGGGTCCCGTTTTTAGCATAACTTTTTATATAATGCTCAGTTCAAGTTTTTTTTAAACATTTCAGTTTTAATTTTTAAATCTTTTATTGTAATATTTATTTTTTTACGTTTTAGTAATAAGAACCTCTTTCTTTCGTCGGATGAAAGATTGTAACAATTAAAAAACAAAACACGTCACACAGTAAATCAAGCGTTGAATTATGCCGCGGACATAGACAGAACTACGTAAGGAAATATCGCAACCCATAACCCTAACTCGTTGATAAAACTAACGCGCGCCCGCCAGGGAAGGGTTGCTATCGACTGCCGCCTAATTTATCGCTCCCCAACGAATTGTGGATCCTAGAGCTTTCGATGCGTCGCCGGGATAACCCCAAGAGTCCATAATTTTCCCACTTCAAGGAGAGGTTGGTGATTAAAAATCTAATTATTTAGCATTACCTTAGTTGCTACTTAACCAATTATGGTTGAAACCAGCAATAAGATACGTTAATCCGCAATTAGTAAATTGTTTTTAATATTATAAACAAAGAAGCGGCTCGTACTTGCACAGAAAAACATCGATAAGGTTTGAGTATAAGGATGTTTATCGGTACCGATATATTTGCTTGTAATTATGTAAAATTTAAATAAAACTTTGAGATCTTTCTTTTTACTTCAAGATACCTTTTCTGTTAAATAAAATGATGATATAGTTTTCCAATCCCTTTTCTTTTCATAAAACTACCTACCCAAAGAATCTATCAAGTATAATCTAATTTGTTATTATCCCCTTTTGTATTTTTTTTCTGTAACATGAGAATAATGTTACGAATTGCATTATTAATAAGACTAAATTTTGAACAACTGTTTATTGTATGATATTAAAATATGTTTTAAATAAATTCCATAAAAAATACTCTTTATTAGACAAAACATTGTTGTTAGAATAGCGTTCGCAGAATGTAAGTTTGAGAATGTAGGTTTGGCAAGTAAAAATTTTGTGGACATTAAAGTTTGTGTTACAACTACAAAACTAAAGTTTATACAATATATAGTTTGAAAACAATAAAAAGTTTATTGCAAATACCTGCTTGCTGCCGGGGAAAGTGCAGCTGCCATCTTGATATGCAATAAAACATACGTCGTTGGCTTTTGAACGGAGGGCATTAGACAGACGTAAGCTTTTTAAAATTTAGTAACCCGCTGGCGATCTCGGAGGCACATAAATCGGATGACGCTCTCGTTATATTACCGGGAGAGCCCGTATCTGACCAGATTCAGGATTTAATACCCCCTTTAATCGTTTTGTTTCAATGGAAATGATTAAGCACCGCATTTGACTACACTTAAAATTGTTCATATAGATTTTGATACGTTTTAAGTCGTAAGTTTAATTTTTATCTTCTACCTTCTAAATCTTCAAACATATTGCACTAACAAGAATGTTTATAATTGAATCAGAAAGTTATATTTAAAATTAGTTTTAAGAAAGGTCTTTTTAGGTTAATGATTTTACGAACAAGGCCAGTATAATATTACTTACCTTCTACCACCTTAGAATTTTCCTCGAATTTTTATCGTTTTATTTTTTGCCAGGCAGGGACTTCGATAAGCGACATTTGATATTCCTCTAATGGATTTATATAACTCAGTTTCAATTTACGTTATGTTCAAAAAATTGGTGTAATAAAATTATACTTATTCTTGTTGTTTTTTTTAAATGTATACTAATAAAGAATTTCGTAGGTATGTACATTTTGAAAATTACTTTTGGGAGTGCTGAATTATATAATAGTTAAGATTTTATGCGACTTTTGTACTTTGATTATTTAGCAAGAAAGAAGACAATTTATCCGAAAGCCTTCCACTTTTATTTTAAATTTTATTTAACCTGACTTGTCGAACCCTTTTCAGGATCCGTGATCGAACGGTCAGATTTGTATAATGCATTTAAATCCAATGTTGTACAGTGTCCCTGTGAACTTTGTATAACAATGTATTGATTATTGACATTTTTAAAAACTATTATGGTCACTGACATTAGAGTGGTTTATAACGGGAACATTATTATATAAATTGTATATACCTAAGTGATTCTGTGTTTTTCTCTTTTATTTGAATTTAATATCTATTCCAGGGTCATTGGCCTTTTGAGTTTTCGAAGTGTACTAACATCTGTGTGTTATCTGTGTATTGTTTTCTTAAGTTTATGCAAACACTAAACATTGAAATGAAACTACTTTTACGGATCGACTCGCGTTTATTTTACACATGTTTATGCTGACGTTTCGAACCCTTTGCAGGGTTCTTGGTCTGAGCAAGACTGAGATGTTGGTCGTCTCATAATTAGTTATTTTTCTGTGTATTTATCAGCTTTTTACCAACAAAATTATAATATGGCACAGTCGATTGTTCGTCTGTGATAATGACGTAAGTGAGAGCTCTCGTGTTATCTGGGGGTGGCGTCTGCCGTAGACCTGCCAGAAGCGTGCTCTATCGCATCACATCGCGCTTCTCGCAAGAAGCCTTATCTAGAAGCAGTACTTGAAGAAATTTATGATTTTGAACACTATTAGCTAGACATTAAAATGGTTTTTGCCAAGTTGCTTTAAATTCACTTTAAACATTAAACCTTTTTTTTAATAGTTAAAATGTTTAGGGTAAAGGCCCCAATCTGCATTTATATTCTTAATAATTTATTTTGTATACCACATGTTGTTATAAAGGTTGTCCAAAGAACATTAGTTAAGTGCATTAGATGTAATACCATGTAAGGGCACCGCAAAGTGCTAGAGCACTACTGCTTCCTTATCTAGATACTAATTATAACAAAACATAAATTACAAAATTGCACTAACAAACTAATTTACACATACTAGAATTTTCATAAAAGAATAGATAGAATAGAATGTTACCAATTTATAAAGTCAAGATAAAAAATGCCAAAGGATATGCCTTAACAAATCCTAATTTTTTTAACAATATTTCCAATTCCTAAATAGTAATTAACTAAATAATAAATTTTAAGTCGATACCAATCGATAATTGGTGTTTACTTATTTCAGGCTACACTGGCCCATACTCAAACAACCTTAGAGCATAACATAAATATGTAATACTAATAATTGTCCGATGCTTTGGTTAATATAATGCCTCTATGGTTGTTTCCGTTCCACAGTCACGTCACGCAACTTTTAGAACCTTCGCAGTAAGGGTCGCGGGTTGCCAAAAGCGTATACCTACACGTTTTTGGATATGTATGGGTATCACGTTGTTGTGTTTTACATTAGATCTTTGTATCATCATGTTGGTGTTTTATTTAATCCTCTTCATTTGTTTGACAGGTTTGCGAGAAACGTGCAGACTCTACCGAACCATTTCTACTTCTCAGACTACGAGAGGCACAACGCTGAGATTGCTGCTTTCCATCTTGACAGGTATGCATAATTCTACAGCATATACATATAACAATTTTGTCATCGCATATAATGCACATACTATTTATATGTAATCTCTTCATCACCCTATGGTTGAATGTTAGAGAATGCCTCAGCCGTTAAGTCCGCCTTGTGAAAAATTGTTGTATAAGTTTAAATAAATATATATTTTTTTTTTTCACCAACTCCAATGGCGTCGCACAGCCGCCATGTTTGTTTTTTTTTAACGTCACCTATCTAAGAACACTTGGGCAGCTATGACGAATCTAACGATACCTCAATTATGTAAATCCGTTCAGCGGTTCTGGAAATATGAGGTAATAAAGAATATTACATACAAGATAGGCGCGAAAAACATAACCATTCCTTTGCAGACGGGTAATTATAAAATCTCAATAAAGTCCGCTGTTTACTTAGCATTTTTTTTTGCTACTTTACTACTTTACTACTGCTTTCTGAATCATAAAGTGACATAAAATGTTGGAACAATCAGAATGTCAGTAAAACTGAAATAGCTTTCAAAAGAAATCGTTGATAGAGTTGACTACATTTGACGTAGAAAAATCCAGCTCAAGAATAATAAATATAATATCGGTCCACTTTTGTTTTTCTTAAAATAAAATTTGTTTGCAAAACATCGATTCGCTTTTGTTTTTCTCATAATTCAACTCGTTCGCAATCCACCGAACAATTCAGCCTTCACACAGTTTGTCCACAAATAGAACGAATGATTAACAAACAACCGCCTCCAGGCTACTAGGTTTCCGTCGCGCGATGCCGGTCGTAGGCCGTGTCCTCAACATGACCACCGAGATCTATGACGTCACCGAGGGGGACATCTTGAAGACGTTCTTCGTGTCGCCAGCCAACAACTTCTGCTTCCACGGCAAGTGCTCGTACTACTGCGACACGGGGCACGCGATTTGCGGCAACCCTGACATGTTGGAGGGAAGTTTCGCCGCGTTTCTGCCAACCCCAGATTTGGCCGAGCGAAAGGTGAGTTAAAATATTTAATTTTGCCATTGCTGGGCAAAGATATTCCCTAAAAAAGTACTAAAGAGAAAATGTATGTCTTTAAAAAATAACTACATCACCATCATCGTAAAAGAAAACTATACTTACCAAGTTAAAATAATGTTAATTTCAACGCATTCATAATACGCTCATGAATTAAGAATTTACCTATATTAGTTATTACCGTAAAAAGAAATGGATTATAATCATTATTTCATGTAAAAATTAACATATAATCGAACAATAATTAAAAAGCGGCTACCTCAAGTAGGTCTTAAATCTAAATCTTTTTTAATTAGAAGAAGGTTACAAGACACGGCTGTCCTTTTCATATTCTTAGAGAGCTATAGTTTGTAAGCTTACTTTTATTTGTTATAGGTTTGGCGACATCCGTGGAGAAGATCTTACCACAAAAGAAGAAAAGCTCAGTGGGAGCTGCAATCTGACTATTGTGATACGGTAATAACACCTACATACATTGCTTTTTCATTTAAGTGAAGTTTAATACTAGTCCACTCGCGGTATCGCCAACGTAAAATTAATATAAAATTAATACCTATCAGTATATATTGATAGGTATCACATTAATCAATTTTCCGAGGGAATTTTCACGCAATAAAAAGTATCATATGTATTACTTTATGTCATACCTGTTCCTGTGTAACAAAATTAATCCAAATCAGTTCAGCCTTATCTGTGTAATTGAAGATCAAACTAACAAACATCTACAACTTGGCATTTATGGTTTTACCACGAGTAGAATGTGTGCAAAACGTATACATGAAAAAGTATTTATGTTCATATAATTTAAATAAAACATTTTTTGCGAATCAACTCGTGATTTAATTCTGACGTTACGAACTCTTTACAGGGTCGCGGAGACGCTGTTTTGATTCGTAAAATATGTTTCATTTCAATGTGTAGTGTTCTGGTAAACTTTAAAAAACAAAATAACCTGTTTATATCAATCAATTAAAATTGAAATAGATATAATATCATATAATCGCAATGCTCATATTAGCTTGATGTGAGTTGATAGCCGTCGTCCGCATACCGCAAATCGCACACATTCCTGAGTGATTGCATCCCTGCGTAGGTGCGGACGACGCCGCCGTACGACTCGGGCCGCCGGCTGCTGGACCTAATGGACATGTCCATTTTCGACTTCCTCACCGGCAACATGGACCGTCACCACTACGAGACCTTCAAGTATGTATACATTAACATGTGAAGCGAAAACATCGTGTTCCCTTTTTTTAACACATTGCGCGCATGGAGGAGTGTAAAGGATTGTGAGATTTGGTATAGATGAAGATTATGTGTTTATGGAGACCCGAAAGATTCTTTTCATGTGTAATGTTTTACAGTTATTTATTATGAAACTATCGAATTTCACTGGGCAACCATTACTTCAGATATACATGTGTTAGAGAAATAAAGTTTCAGCAACCTTGCTCACCTTTGATTGTAGCAATGACTTAATTGCAATGATGGAGGCTTTTCCCAGTAGTTGGCCATAATATTCACTTACTTACCCTTGCTAGTGCGTGGTGGACTGTCATTTCGTTTATGAAATGCAAGAAGCATATACCTGCGGATATACTAGTGTGCAAGCAAACAAGGGTGTTGCACTTAAACTAAACAAAATATAAAAGACAACAACAACATGTAATAAAATATCTAGTTTTGCAAACTTAAATAAGGTACTTACCAATTTTAAATAGCAGATACTGATAGTGATACCACAGATTAAGTAATATGGTGACACCTTTTTTTTAACTGAGGAAATTCGCTTTCCGAATCATCTCGCGGCCTCCATCCTCCGCGATGATAGTTTTGAAATGCTTCTTGATTTTCTAGAATGTTCGGCAATGAGACGTTCACGCTCCACCTAGATCAAGGGCGCGCCTTCGGGAAGGCGTTCCACGACGAGCTGAGCATCCTCGCCCCTCTGCTGCAGTGCTGCGTCATCAGGCACACCACGCTGCAGACGCTGCTCAAGTTAGTGAAATTATTAAAAAACATAGAACAGAATAGAATAAAATAGAATAATATTTATTTTCCAGAAACATTTACAATGGCATTTTAGACTATTGTCTATATGCCCTATGCCCCACAATAGGCTACGCCTGGCCTGTGGAGGTAGATATGTTGTTGAACTTTTATTTCTTTATGTTTTAATTCGTTAAAAGGTCTTTCGTTTTTGTTATATACAACAAAACATTAAATACTTTTAATTTTCAAAGGTAGGAATCAAACCGTGTGTTACTTGTTTGCTTGGTAGGTGATCTATAATACTACTACTTACATTTACTTCTATCACAACTTAATCAGCGTGTAAAGCTTTTTTCAATATACTGTACCTAATGCAAACTTTCGTACATCATTTTCTTCTCAAGGGAAAAAGACTTTCTAATATTTTGTGATAACACCTTCTTTTCCAGTATTCACAATTTACGAGACCTAATGACTACAGTCATTATGAAAAACACACACATAATGTTGCAGTCACAGTGCATTAGGCTCTACAATGCATATTGCATTGAATGGAATAAAATGTAGAAATATTTTATCATACACAAGTCCCTACAGGTCTATGGCGTGTATGAAAAGATTAAAAAGATGCATATTTATAAATAAATGAGATTAGTAAATAATAAAAATAATACATATTTATTAATGGACAGAAATTGTTCCTGTTGTTCAGACTCATTCGTTACTCATAACGTGAATTACTAGATCAGTTCTAAGAGATGAACAAAGCAAAAAAAAGATAAACAAATGATACGGTAATGATAGGTACGGACGACTATATGTAAACACATATTTTTTTTTAAATTTATTTAAGGACAACCAACAAAACGAACACCATGTACATTTATAAAACAACAGATATTGGGTTTAGGCATGAGTTCGATATATCAAAACGTAACCAAAAACGGATATGAGTCCTATATCATATCATATCGATATGGGAAACTTCATAACCGATATAAGAAAAACTAACACCGAATCGAAAACCAAAACTGCAAGAGAACGCGATATGAAAAAAACTCTATACCGTCACTGTAACCAATATCACCATATCCATGGAAAACTGAAACTACTGCACAACTCCAAATGTTTTGATATTCGCATCTTCCCTTTCTAACTAAGCATAATGTTAACGGTGTAAATGAGACGAAGCGAATATTCGCCACTACTTTGATATGCAATGTTGTTTCATTTGGCTTCGCACTTTATAGTCATAGAAATATGATGTAATTTGGAGTTGTGTTGTCTATCGTTTTCAGTTTTCTAAAACTAGTTATGCATATTAGAAGCAAAACTAGCAAACTATCTTACTGATATCGATATCTGAAAACGGTTTTTGATATCGATATGAAAACTGAATATCGGTTGCGTAACCGTTATTATAGAAAACCGAAAACGCCCATGTCTAATTGGGTTACATTCTAAGGCGCTGTCTTAATTAGAGGTTGCCACGACATGCATAAACTGAAATAGACTTATTAGGAAGCGAACTATGCACACACTTATATAATCACACAAACAAACTACTTAAGAACTACAAGATTTATTAAAGAAACCACAAGCCGATTTTGTATCAATCACCTTGTGGTTGTGGCCCCTCCAGGCAATTGATCTCTAAATAAATAAATAATGCTAAAACAATTTATGAAAAGTAAACCACCTTACCTCATCAACAATATGCCATAGCAATTTTTTCTACAAATACTAGCCTACATATTTTTCTTGCATGGTTTTTTTATAATAAAACTATTGGTGATTACAGCAACATTATGGATAGGTATTCATACATGAGTCATTTACTACATACATATTAGTTTTTGCAATAGCTTTGCGATACCTACATAATTATACACTCGACTGTTTGCATACACAACTAATCATTGCTTTACTTACAGGTTCCACAACAACATCCCAATATCGAAGTACTTACGGGAGTCCATGAAGGTGGACCCCGTATCCCCAATTCTCTGGGAACCACACCTTGCCGCTTTAGACAGACGAATAGTCATCATCCTAGACGCAATCAGGAAATGTGTCCTAAAAGCTGACAATCCCTTGCAAGCTGAGATAAACGATTTCGTATGACCGACGGTGGTGTGTGATAAGACATTTATTAGGAAAAGCTTCACTGTTTAAGTTGGTGTTATGCTGGTTGTGTTCGGAACTTAAAACTCTATTGAATTTTGTGTTAAATCGGGTGGGTGGATAGTTTAGAATGTCTAAAGACGACCAGTGAAAGAGTTGCTAGTCGGACTCTCTTGTTTTAAGACAAAGTTAGTACGTAGGGTAAGCAATGCAAGATCTTTGGTTCTGTCTCCGAGACTTTTAAACATAAGCTTATAGTGCCAAAGATTGTCCAAATGAAATGTGAGATACTGTGCATAATTATAGAACCATTCCACTATATAATGAGTTAGCCATTACATGCCAAATATATGAAAGAATATAATAAAATTAATAATATTCTTTTTTAAAGCAATAATGTAAATCATTAATTAATAGGAAAACAGTATTGACGAGACAACTCGTCTCGACTATGTAGATAAAACTTTGTGGTGTATATTTTAAAATACATACATTAGGTATAATTTTTAAACTGATTATAAGACTTTTTAAGGGATAGTGCAACATATTGTACATAATATTAGTGAAATATATAAGTTGTATAAATTAGGCGAGTATAAAACAGATTTACAGTTTAAAAAATAACAGTCAACATTTCTATGACTCTTTAATAACTCACAAGTACTTCTCTGTTCATATTTCTGAAGGTTTTCTACAAACGCGTTTTTTGTTACAAAGTATATTGTATGGAAAATAATAAATGTTTTAAAATGCATTGTCAATCAAAAAAAATCAAGAAGTGTATCTTACTCTAGCCTTAATCTTTGATACAGAATGATTAATTTTATGTAAGCATTAAATGCTTAAAATGTTACATAATATATCTATTTCTATATTCTACACATGGCTCATCTATTTAGGCAGATATATGTATATATGTTTTATATCTTAGATATTTAGCTATGGACTATCAATACTATAACTAGACCATGGCTATACACTCTGTTACCAATGCTCGAAGCTTAATAATACAAATCATATCAAGACACAGGCAGACATTATTAAAATCTTGATATCAAAATGTTATAAAATTCTCTCTGCCTTAGGAAAACTATAAGAGATCTAATAGTGAGTAGAAATTACAATACGATGGCTTATTGGTTTTAAAGTCCAATGACGTTAAAAAGAACGTTAAAAAAATGGTTTAAACTATATAGGATTTTCGAAGATTTTTTTTTAATTTTAAAATGTAAAACGCTCATTATATTACTATTATAGCGGGAGACTAAGATACATTATATATGTATCTTCATTATTACACTTTCATAGTAAGATTTCAATAATTTCTGCCTATCTTTTGATACCTAAGGTACTGTCATATACAAGGTGTCTTAAGATGCCCAAGGTATTTGTTGAGATTGTGGTCGAGAGCAGGCGCAGCACTTCAAAACATATTTTTATTAATAACTTTAAGTTTAGAAAATGAGGCTATAAGATTTAACTCAATGCAAATATTATACTGACTTATAAATTAGCTAGATGCTATTTTTATTTACTGTTTTGAATATATATTTTTTGTTATTATATATAATTGATGATTATTTATAAATTTTGATCTCGTAAGAAAAGTTAAATTATGTAATGTTTCGCTTTTAAGTATAAATTACTTTGTTACGTATTTTATTGCGAATTAACTAAATAATTTTATTGGAGAGCATGTAATAAGATAATGCATTGTTAAAATATGCTGGGAAAGATGTTATTATTCTTTTTTTACTGTTAGTGATCATGGTAGTTTACAGAGCTACCCTTAAGATGCTTGGCAATGGCAATTTTGAAGAATGTATTTGCTACATTTTACACTATGAAAAAACGTTATTGATAGACTAGGACAATTGTTAATGTTTCTGTTTTATTTAGTTTACTGTAAGCTATTTTCCTATATTTAAAAAAAATAGGGATCTTCTTTTCGTTTTTGTCATTAAGGGTCATTATTAACTGTAAGTTTTGTCTTCGCAAATGAATAGTTTGTTCGACGCTGGCAGTCCATACATTTATTTGAACACTTACCTATTTATTTTAGTTTAATTTGGGCTTGATTTACGACTCTTTATTTATTTTGAAATTATTTGTTTTATCTCTTTATTGTATTTGTTTATTATGTTGAATTATATTATATACTTACCGAATGATTTTCTTTTACAACAGTAATTGCAATAAGTAATTCGTATAATAATACAAATCATTTGTTTTTACTTGTTATTATGTCATAAAATGAAAATAAACATTTGTAATCAAGCCTTTTATGGGGGTTACGAGGTATACTAAACCAACCCAATTTGTATATAATTATATCGAGCATTATCCGCTTCATTTATAAACCATTAATTCGGTGTTTTTAATATTTTCGAATGACTGAAAAAAAATTACATCATTTTAGTTTTTTTTTTCAAATCCACTCTAGTGAAATAACATAAACGTTATTAACTGTTCATTTCTAAATATTTTCATGTTAATTTAATTTTATCTGATGGAAAAATTATCCGGATATTGTAAAATCAGCCCTTACTTTTGTAAGCATGTTATTAAAACGCTTGATAAATGTTTGCTAGTTTAGTTTACGTAGTTGCTCATAAAATAAACGTGTGACTGTTATATTCTCTTAGAGTCGACTTGCCAAAGACGTACCTACATATTATTGTAATTATGTAAAAAAAACAATGTTGTAAAGTGTGATGCTTGAATGCAAGATGCTGGAGATTGTTTACAAATTAAAATTAAACAACTTTGCGTATTTGAGTTTCAATTTTCTCCCAGTTTTTTTTTTATATTTTCTATTTGGTAATAGAGGTTTTGAAATTATTATTTTTCAAATTAACACGTTAAATTCCCTATACAAAATTAGTATGGCCGCGCGGCATCAAATAAATATGGACGAAGACATTTCAAATTAAATATATGACACTTGTCACTTACGGACGGCGCACCCTTAAGGCGAAGGGACACTAGCGTCACCAATTGATAATTTGACAATTACTAACGGACCGGATCTTTTTTTAAACATTGCGTACCGTCCAACATCAGGAAAGCATCCATAGTATTAATTTAATAATTGTGCACTACTTTTTGTTGCGTGGTTTATTCACAAAACGGGCTATCTCATTTATTCACAAACAATGGCCTCGTCGGAAGGTCCGCAATGTTTGAAAAAAAAACCAGTTTAGCAGTTATCAAATTAAATTCATTAGCGGCGCTAGTGTGCCTTACCCTTCGCCTTAAGGCCAAGTGCTAATCCGAAAAGAATATAAAATAACAAAAAACAATTACAAAATCCAATTTGGTACGTAATACAAACGGCCAGCAACGAAAGTCGTTATGTCATAATTAAGAAGCGTAAGTGACAGCTTTGACTTTTGCCTGTCAAATGATTATGTTGCTTTGACAAAGGAATATTTTTTTTACATAACTTATTACGACAACATAGAAAAACGTATGCGACTGTGCAACTCTGACTGTGGTCATAAGTTATAAAATGGAAAAAAATTAACATACATTATAATATTTCCATAAGAAATATTTACAATGGCTGGTTGATGGAACATTGATTACCACATAGGTAAGTACATACGCCTGCACATCATAGACTACCACAAACTGTCAAACCTCTTTAATATCTCAGAATAATAATGAGTTCTATATGTTTTATGGTTGAACATTTATTGCGGACTTTTACGGATCTAATACTCGCGTTTATATACTCGTACTTTGATTTTATCCTGACGTTTCCTACCCTTTGCGAGGGAATGCAAATTCCTAATTAATTATGAGACGACCAACACCTCAGAGATTGAGTGTAGGTACGTTGTACATATCAATGTGTTAGTGTTAGCGTGAACTTTAAAAAACAATGTAAGTACAATATAACTCAAAATTGCATAAGTATACTAAGTATACTTATGCAATTTTAAGTTATATTAAATTTGAATTATAAATAATCTTGCATGTATTTATAAAATGCATGCTTCTAATGCTATGCTATGCTTCTAAGCAGATTCTGATGGATATAAATCAATGATTTATCATCAAAAAAAATATTCATCTTTTGTTATGTTAATTATTAATTTGATAAAATTAAATTGAAACGGTAACATACACAAGTTACATTAATTAATCATAAAAATATCTATAAAATAATAATTATGTACTTGTTATCGCAATAAATATAATTTAAAATTCTAAATTTTAATTGATAAACTCTGATGATAGCATATCATTTACGAGTTGAACCGTTGGGAACGAAACGGAATTATTTTTTAACAAAATTATCTTTGCATAAATTTAATAAGGTATTACAAAAATATTTTTTCAAGAATTCGTTTCCCATGAGACATGAGGCATTCCTGTAACAAGACACTGCCGTCAAAGTGATATCTTGAAAGAAATTTATTAAAACGGTACCTATAATACACAAACCGAATTATAAAGACATAAACATGAGACTTTAGTGGGTCACAGTTCCCTTCTATGTAGCATAAAGGTCACATAAAAACGCAAGAAACACGAAGATATGTCCGGCCTCAATAAAAACAGAACTGAAATATGAATAGTACGGATATTTGCAATAACATTTTACGGCTTTATGACCTTTTTGTCGTTCACTGAACGCACACGTCAACGTTCGCGGGCACCTTCATCTTCCGAAGTTTGATCGTAACTTTTACTTTTTTTCTTACACACAACGAAAGGAGTCTGCATTATTCTTATGTATTTGGGATATGAGGTGTATGTCTATCCCAACGTCACCATCATCATCACCAGCCAATCTGTATGCGTCCTACAGCCACAGAGTAAATAATAGTTACTTCTTACAGCTTGGGTTAATAGCATTATCACCTAGTTGCAGTTTCACCCGAAAAATAAATATTAAACGTAGTTGCGATTTCACCCGAAAGAAAAGATAGCTACAGGTAAGGAGACAAGTGTTTCAGATTTAAATCACTCTTTAGTGAGGATTTTTTTAATATACTAAATCATAGAATTGAGCCAATGAATCACAGTTTGTTTTAAAGATTCAAAATCACGTCCTGGTCTGGCGTCATGACCTGACGTAGATGGTCCCTTGTGCTTGCACAAGGATGTCTGACACCTACTTTGTAACCTGACGGTTGGTAGGGGTGTCAGTGTAAACTTTGAAGTCGTGTGTAGCTGGGTCGTTGTTGTCCCACTGCTGGGCAAAGGCCTCCATCATTGAAATCAAGTCATCACTACAATTGATAGGTAAGGGCTTAATCACCACGCTTGCCCAATGCGGGTTGGTAATCACAAACCCGGGGGTATGCATCGAAAAATCCGAAACACACTTTGCCCGACCTGGGAATTAAACCGGGGACCTTTGGGTATAGGGCCGAGCGCTCTGCCATTCGACCAACGAGGCGTTCTGTTAAAAGGGGCTCGCGATATTTAAATTTTGAACAAACAATTAAAATATTTGAAAAATACCTATATCTAATTAAGAAAAAAATAACTAATTAAGAAAAGAATAACAAAAACAAAAGAATAACACTTAATTTAAGACAATAAATAAAAAATAAAACCTTTAAATAAAAAATGTCCTCCAGCTGTGGGCTCATGGGAACGGTCCCAAGAATGCTGGCAACATTACCTTTTTGGATAGCCAAGCTAATACCTACGTTGGCAAAGGTAGCTGCCAGCCTTCTTGTCACCGGAGGCTTCAACAAGGCGACCACTCAAAAGATTATAAAATGAAAAATTTAAATGTTTATTTCGCTATCTTAAACGTTTACATTAACATTGGATTTGAACCTCCTTTAGACCAAAATATTTGCTTGTTTTAGGAGATTCCGACAAAACAAAAAAAAACAAATGAAAAAAAACAAAGACAAAAGGTATATTATATAGGCGCATCTAGTTATTATTAGTTATTTATTTATATTAAATAAACCTTAACTCGTCGTCCTCAACAAATAAAACTAATTAGCAAAAGGACTTGTGGGTAGTGGTAGATCTTAAGTTCACCTGACTTTCGAGAATACCTAAGTAGTAGAAAGAAATACATATAGCCTTCAAAATAACAGTGAGTCGCTAAGCGCGTTCCGACAGAAAGAGGTGAGTTTTCCACGGTGCCTTTTGCGACTGTGGTGCTCCGATTCAGGCGTCCCATATGCTGTCCTGCTCTTTGTACCCTTCACAATTGAAGTTAAATTAACTATAACCCAAAAAAATAAGTGAAAAATTCGGGCTACGGATATTGTTGGTAATTTAAAATCCATTTCAGCGACACAAATATTGCTACAAAATATTAACTATCAAAAGTTATAAACTCACTGGACTCAAATTATTTGACGAAGAATAAAATGTTGTTCTTTAATAGGCAAAACAAATGAAAATGGAGTTTTCTGGAGCGGAGTCCACATTTCGCGCATTTTCATTGTCGAATTTGTTTTAATAAAGCCTTTCTGTTTTAATAAATCTGATTTTCTAATTAAGCTTAACATTATCGTCTCAAGAATTTCTTTGTGCACAGGAGCTGTATAAAAGCGAATATTTTAATAATTATTGAGATGGTCCAGACTCGGCTGGGAGAGTTTGACGACGCTTTTCACTAATTTGTTGTTGAACGCCATTATTATTTAGGAACTTTTTGATAGGTAACGATGTTACTAACAAAGTCATCGTATTCATCAGGTACCTAAACGTGTTACTGTTGTAATATATAAACAAAGTGAGGACATGGGAGGATTGAATACAAGTATTACCCACTTACAAAATATTCAAAATTTTAAGGTAATGTGAGAGCGCTCTTTTTCCGAAATGCAATGACATTTTTAATATGTCCATAAAACCTATCGCGTATCAGTCAATCGTGAAATATTTATAGCAACGGCACATATGTACGAGTATAACAAAACAAAGATTATTTTGTTCTCTTTACTTTTTTATATTAAATGTATATGTATTTGAATGATACGTACTTGACACAGTTAAAGCTTATGCATATTATTATTATACAGATTGTAAAGCTCCCTTAATAAAGGTGAATGGGATGAGT
Organism: Eudonia mercurella; assembly: GCA_963082485.1. NCBI lineage: Eukaryota > Metazoa > Arthropoda > Insecta > Lepidoptera > Crambidae > Eudonia > Eudonia mercurella. The sequence goes on along the minus strand of OY720029.1, from coordinate 9,935,972 downwards.
ATGTAACATACGAGTATAATCGTTAATTTTTTGACACTGTTCACTAATTCCATATAATGTCCATTAAATTTAATATCCATATAAAGTTATTACTAGGTCGGCAGCCTTGTAAGCGTCTGTAGTCTATAATGTCAATGTGTAAGACGAACATTTTAAAAAATGTAGGCAGGCCACCTTCCTAACAAAGGACGAAATTTGAAATCTGCACTTATACCATTCAATAAAACAATTAACCACTGTTAAGTTTACATGAATTCTAGTTGTTAATTCACTTTGTCCAACACATCGAATGCACCATCGTGTAGTTGTCGAACTGTCGAACTCACAACAGCTTCGAACATTCTAAAGAGTTAGCAACTGTCTTATGCATGGGTTGGAGCTGTGCTTACAACAGATATTTCAGTACTTCAACTGTATGAATACAGTTATATATATATATCAAGTATCGTAGAGTAGTACTCTACGATACTTGGGAGGGCAGAATAAGCTGTTGGTCCCGGTTGTTGGCGTATGATGGTTAACACTCACCAACCGCGTTGGGCCAGCTTGGTGGTGATGCCTACACGACTAGACAAAATTTTTGGGTACTCGACTCGTAAATGAGAGCTTATGCTACCTATAAGTAGATAACATTAAGGTTTTATTTTTTTACATGACATTATGTTGCTCTACGCCATCTAAAGTCTTCTTCTCGTTAAGTTTGTGATATATTGTTCAATCGATCAAATCAATGCATAAGGGAAGGGGTACGTTTGTTTATATCGCGATGGCTACTCCAAAAAGTAGCGTTTTATTCAGTTTTGTCCATAGTGTACTTTACACCTGGCCTAAAGGATTTCAAAGATTATTAAATCTTATTTAATTTGTTTCATCCGCATCATTAACAACTTGAGTGCCCATTACGCCAAAGGGCGTGATGCGGGGCACGAAGTGGACGCCTGTCATGCCTCCACGCGTAAATTTAGGCATGAATTTTTTATACTTAACCTCCATTTTCCATTTTAAATAAATTAAAATGTTTTTTTATTAATATTTTTAAATATTTAAAACTAAATAACGCGAGAAAGAAAGTGGGCTCCCGGCTTACTTCTCTTATTTTGACGGATACTCAAGCTGTTAAAGAGGTTTTAGGAGTCTCCACTAGAAAAATTTATGTTTTAACCTGCCAAAATAGTCATTCGTGAATGTAACCTTTGATATTCGATACAGATATTAAATATGTAATATAAATTCTATTTTAATTTTAAATAATAATTAAAACTTAAAGGCTTTCTGGTCTCCCGTGATTTCCGGCGGCGTCCTAGTCCGAGATTACACGAGCTGTATGCATTGACGGGCGCGCAGCACGGACGCCGTTAGTGCGGACTGATTTATGCGCGCCAATGGCCGGCCTTTAGTTACACGTCTATATGCTACTGTTTTTCAAGAATTTATAACACAGAAAGATTGATGATTGGTGAGAAAAAACGTTGTCTGAACATTGAAGAATTCATTTCAACAGCAATGTTACAAATTTGATCAAAAATTTGAGATCAGATTTGTAAGTAAGTATTTTTTTTCTCAACCATTATTTTACTTATTTGATACAATTTCTTGGGAACAGATAATTTTTTCGTGTCAGCTCTACCTAATGTTAAGCAGAAGCGAAGTCTAATGCGAAGATAGCTAGTGGAGTCGGATTTTTCTCACCAGACTTCATGTGACAGACGACGTGCTGGGAGAGCATTTAATTCTTGTTCTTCTGCCTTTCAGAGCTTGTCTACACCACAGTGAAGACGTCTCGTCTAACAATGAATATAGACCGCTAGTCACTTTATAGGATCTCTCCTATAAAGTGACTAGCGGTCTATATTTATTGTTATTTAATTTTCCTATTTTATGTGCTCTTTTAGTATTTATAACCGAATAGAACTTTGTTGGTAGGTTGCGGAATGTGTCCATTATTCTAATAATAATTCATTATTATATAAAAGTGAGAGTTATGCTCGAACGATGACCTGCCTTGTAACATGTCGATATGCTACTGTTTTTCAAGAATTTGTAACACGAAGATTGACGTTCGGAGAAAGAGAAAAAAGTCTTCACATTGAATTCATTGCAACTAGAATGTGATTCATTTTTTACTCTACAACTGGTAAGCGCTTGGCTCTCACCTTCCTTGAAAATAAGTGACGATAAAGCGGAAGGTGCATTTTACACGGAATGCTCAACTTCTGAGGATTAGGAACCTCTTACTTGGAATCTAAGTCGGAAACTTTAAGTCTAAGATCAGTGGACTAATCCCCAAACCAAAAAGCTGCTAAACAAAACAAAAGACTTAACCGCCTCTGTGGTCTAGTGGCTAAAGCCATCGGTTTAGACCCAGAGGTCCCGGGTTCGATTCCCAGCGGAGAGTGCATGTTTGTGTACTCGGTTTGGTTGGTGGTAGGGCTTGTTTGTCCGCCTGGCTAGCTACCACCATCTTATCTAAATATGTCACCATAATATCAATGTTTGTAGCATTGTTGTGTTCCGGCAGCTACAGATAAGATAGCCAGTGACGCACTAGTTGAGGATCCCGGTTCCATCATTGACCTTATCGTCACTTAACATCAGGTGAGATCAAGGCACACAAGGAAAAACATGGAAAAAATCTCTAGTTTACAGAGGCGGCTAAAGCTCTATAGCTTTAACCGCATCTATATGCATGATAATTATTAATGTACACGAGTTGATCTCTACTGAACGCTGAGCAACCTTTCTGATATTGCTCATAAAAAAGCAAACATTATGGAATGTTTAAAAGCATAACCCAAACTGCATATGTTGTCAAAAATAAATTTGCACGATCGTTAAACGAAATAGTTCCCGAAATCTCTTCATCTTAACAAGCTTTGCACCTGTGAGTTACGTGGCGCCGTAGATTACGCAAACTATGCTGAGATTACCGGCTCGTGCGGCCACGTAGCGCGCCTGATGATTTACAGAATACGCCACTCTACACCGTTCTTTATTAAAATCGAACATGTGGTGGATACGCTATAGTTTTGAGCAAGAACCTTAATTATAAAACAATACTAAATAGTAAATTAATGCTCGGAGAAAAAAATATTTCAACTATATTGCTGTATCGCATGGTAAATATGAATGTTTAAAATAACAGAATTACGTCATATTTACAGGAATTGCTTTCCACGATACAAAGCCAACTAAAGTTAGTAACTTAGCTGTTGTAGTTTACAGACATCGCAATATCTTGAACCTTCAAAAACCATTGAAAATGTTTAACGTGCCATAGTCTATTTTCTTTTGTTTTCTCTTTAAATGTCAATAATATTCATAATAATTTTCCTGTCAGAAATAAAAGTCTTTGGAAAAATGGGATTCATCGTAGTTAGTAATAAAATAGTCGGTTTCATCGAAGAATTCGAATTTCATGCTTTCCGTTGACGAGGCAGTTAGTCAGAGGTCCCAAATCCCAATATTAGAAATAGAAGTAAAAAATAAACATAAATTTTCATTGAAATTTTACGAGATGACAGCTAGGAAGCAGGTGGACGTTATTAAGTTGTTGCTAAAGACTAAAAATCTGTTGCTGATTTACGAGTTTACGAGTTTTTTTATTGATTATAAGGGCTGATTTTTCAATCGTCAGTTAAAGTTTATTCATTAAATAGTTTGACATAATGACAGATTCTTTCAGGAATATGTCACATGTTATTCTTTGAACAAAACTTATCTGAGGATTGTAAAATCGGGCCTAAGAGAAAAAATGTCGATCACTGGTTATTCCTGTCGAACACTGGTGCCATTACCCTAAATATAAATATACAACGAAAGTTTGACGCGACGCTGCATCCCAGATTACATGCGCTGCGAGTTGTCCATACAACAAGGGTCGCGTTAGTGCGCTGATTTATGTCGGCCGATGGCCGGCCGTTAGGCGGCGCCTATGCGCTATTGTTTTTAGACGATTTATCGCCGCTATAGCCAACACTCAGGAACAATTCACTCACAACAAGCGGACATTGGCGGAGCGCGCGCCGTATTGTCTCATCCGCTATACAAATGAGCTGTCCTTTATGTGGGTATTGAAGCAATGCATAAGTCAATTCAAGGCATGGCTGTATGTGAGTACACTGAATATAATTATTTACAAAATACTTAATCTCGCTGTTATTATAGTGTTGTAGGCCGATGGTTATTGGGGTAATCGAGCTCAAAGCGTAGTGTAGGCCGACTACCTGCTTGATGGACCGACGACGCTACGATCTTAAGAAAGCGACCATAGTGGGACCGATTTCGGATTTACGGACATTGGACGTTTTTGTTACATATCATTATTTTCATGATGCCAATCGTTAGCCCTAAATAAGGCGATCAGATCTTGTTAGAGCAATTTTTTTGTAAACATAATATTACACGAGAAAAATTTAACATAAAAAAATTGTATGGGACGATATCTAACATGCTCTACCAAGTCTTGGAAGATCTCAGCTTGATATTTTGCAGGGTTAATCTATGGGTGTTAATCTGGGGTGTTTATTTATAGCGCCACATACATAGCATTGTCCCGGACTGTACCGTTTCTCAGATATATAGCTGAACTTAAGTACTTTTTCTAATTTTTCTTAGGGATTATGTAAGTACTAAACTCATACTTAGTACTATACTTGTATATTGTAAATTAGTAAGGAAAAAGTGGAAAAAAATATATTTTGTAATTAAAGCCCATTTTTTCCTCACTAATTTGTTTTTAATTTCAACACAATCCTCTTCGTTAATTTACTTGTTTGACACTTACAAGTTCAGTTTAGTTATTTATTACCATGGGACTACCAGAGACCCATATCCTTTCAAACAAAAAAGAATTTTCCAAAACGGTTCAGGCGTCTTCGAGTAATCGGGTAACATACATAAAGAACTGCGTAAAGTCAATAAACCAAAATAAATACAAGTTAATATGGGCAAGTACAAATATACAACTCCTCAACCGTCAGGAATTGTATTTTCCATCATCAGCTTACCTGAATAACTTGATAATACACAACTAGCCTTCTATACGTCCCTATAATATTTAAAGAATAATCTCCTAACTCCTAATCGTTGAGGAGTTGTGTCTCCCATCAAATCAAATTACAAGTAGCAAATATATGATTATTATTAGAAATTGTATGAAATATATAGGTACGTGCCTATAAAATTTGAGGGTTTCCCTCGATTTCCCTGGGATTCTATCATCAGTTTCTGACTAGGTGGCATTGGGACCATCTCGGAAGTATGCGCTTTCAAATTAAAAAATAACTTTTAAAATCGGTTCACAAATGTCGGAGAAATCGCTGGACATACATAAATATATATATATATATATATATATATATATATATATACAACTTGTTTCAAAAAAACCCGTTAGGCCTGAAATGTCAGTAGCTATACATAAAACTGAAGTGGTGGGTGCTGTTCTTTAAGTTGTAGGCACAGTAGTTTCCGAAAAAAACAATATCGAAGTTCAGCAAAAACATCGCTAAGATTTTTAAAAGATCCCCAACACTACTGATCAGCTGTTGAAGTCATTAGCTTCTAAATCAAAGATTATTATTTTTTTCAGACTAGTCTTCTATCGGTATTTGTGCATTGTGTGTGTAACAGTACAGGGACCTTCAATCTAGTTAAAGTCCCTTTTAAAAGATTTTCCAAATTAAATACTTGATAGTTAAATTTATACTTATTCAGATTTGCCTTATAATTCACAATAACAGCTGTCTGTTACAAATTTTATAGATAACCTAACAAAATGTCGTTACGTTTGAATCAATTTATTGACTAATGACGATAAAGAATATTTTGGCTCTCGCCCTACATGGTTTAAAGAAAGGACATAGTACTTACTTTGAAGATAACGACGTCTACGACTTCGCCATATAAGATTCCGTTTGTCAAAAGCGTCTGTGTTTAAAATTATAATTTGCTGACAAAAATTGAGCATCGTCTGGAGTATGCAACAAATAGGTAGGTGAGTTGTATGCGCTCGTTGTATTTACGAGCTTGTATGTATTAAAGAATTACGCTATTCATGACTTCTTATTTTTACAATATTATCTGTCAACAAACAATCTACACAACAGACAGAATATTTGATTGAAGTTATTCAAAACGTCAAGCAGACATACTACCCTGGTTAATTAAAAATACGCAGCGCCATTGCTCAGGCATGGTATGAATGTACTTTTATGCTTGGTGGTTAATTTAATATTTTCGTTCGTTTCCGTTTCCGTCACAGCACAGAGTAACTAAGCGAGAGTAACTTATCCATAGATTAAATCATAAGAGTAAAGTTATACTGGGATAACTATTCTCGTATAAATTGGATGTTGCTAAATCTACCCTAAATACATTTAGCGCTAAACACGTTTAAAATATCATTCCATTTCTAACGTTTGTTGGAAGTTGCAAGAGACAGAATGATACTCTAAACATGTTTAGCGCTAAACGTATTTAATGAGTTTTGGCAAGCCGACCTAAGAAGTAAAAGAGAGTTTAATAGGTAGGTACGGGAACAAGAATCGTAGCTGTTAGCTAAGTAGGTACTTACATAATTTATGCGCAAAACCTTTCTGTAGTTTGATCTTTGAAATTGAATTTTCCCACCTCCTTTTTTTAGAAATCATGTTGACCTGGTACTTTTGGTAATATTTATTTAGTGGGTTCCGCATAATAATAATTGAAATTAAATCATTTTACTCTAACGGAACAAAGGATGGATAGCTATTTATTATTACACAGTCTTTTATAGCGTCGCAACATATCGGTTGATAGATGAGATATGTGGGTGAGTTTTCACTTGCCATGCTAACAGTAGGATCATCCCAAGATGCAACAGAGAGGAGTTGCCTTTTCGCACTTGTTTTTTTCTTTCTTTTGATTACCTGACATCGTTTTCTAAAGTTTACGCGAACACTACACATTGAAATGAAATATTTTTGTAAACCAAGTAACAATAAACGCGAGTAGATCCATGCAAAAGGTTTCATTTCAATAATCGGCTACCGATCACGTGTCGTATTGTGCCGCCTTCAACAGACGTCAGAACCTAGGGGTTCTATCTATCATTACATTAGGATGTAAGTTTGTAAAAATGTGCAAACGTTACTATCGCGTTTAAGTTAAGTTTTAACAGATAGATCGTAATGGTATGTAAATAGGATCGAGAATTCAATCTGTTAAAGCAAACGCGATAGTAACGTTTGCACTTTTACAAACTTACACTAAGGTTTAGGATGTAAAACAAGTTATTACAACACATAAACAGTTAATTCTGGAAATGTAAATCATATCCTAATTTTAATGCGGAGTGGTTTCCCAACAAACAGAAACTACACAGCAGTAGTACTAGGAAAGCAGTGACTGCAGATTTTGGCTTTTCAATGTTTTTACGGAACTCCAAATACAGAAAACTTAGATTTTTACCGCATAGATTGACAACATTTTTTCTAACACGTGCTTTGAAAGCAGTTTGCTTTTTATTTTGTACAAATCAATTTGATCAAGCTGCTGAAGCTGAGCCGTGTAATACTACAGGTTAAAAATATTACAAATAATACAAAACACCACACCGAATTATCTTTCGTTTGCTATTTTACTTATTTTAAGCCCAACTCAGAAATAAACATTATGTTTTATTTTTACACAAGTAGATTACCTACACTAAACAAACAACTAACAATAATCAAAATTAAACAATATCAAAATAGTAATCAGTCTTTTATGATTAATTAGGCCGGTGTCCTTTAAGATTAAAAACCCAAATTAGATTATTAAATCCGTACAAAATGTTGACCACCTCGTACTACTTACTAGGCGGTCAGAACTAGTCAGAAGCATAGACACTTCTTTCGAGAGCTGTCGCCTAGCCGCCCCGGCCGCCGAGCCGAGCGACGGGCAGAAGGAAATTGCATAGTGGTATTTGCGCATAAATCAATGTGTATGTGTATTTTTTATGTTTTACACTAAAAATGATAAATAAATACACATCCGATAAAAAATTACTATCTGATGTTGTGAATTAGTTATTAATAAAATTTGATTGTCAATGAAGTAAATTGTAATTTTATGTAATGTACTACTACGCCATGAATCGTCTGTAATAGACGTAAAAACCTTGTTGATGATGATTGAACACATAATTTTATTATTGTTATTATTATTTAATTGTAAGATTTTAATTTCATATGAAACATTTCAACAGGCCTTCGTACCATGTACCATTATGTTGGTTTAATGCTCTAAGAAGATTAAAATACGCAAAAATACCGTAATTTTGACATCTAGCATTAAAACCTCAGAATAAAACTCTCATCGCAGACGAAATAATATCCGTGTAAAAAAAAGCGTACCATGGTTTTTTCTAAAGTACCTGAATTTTGACAGGCCGGCCGGTGTCATAATTTTTGAGTTTCTTTTTATTTCATTCAGTCGTCCATATGTGTGTTTTTCGTGTGTTTCTTTAATTGCGAAAATGGCTATGTTCTCCAATTCCGATTACTACGAGTTGATGTTGTGCGTGGGACGAGCTGATGGAAACTTAGCTCGCGCTCGTGACTTGTACCATGAACGTTTCATTGAAGGCAGAGCACTTGCTGACCAGCGGCGGTTACCATCTTACCAATGTTTTCGTGAAATGATAACACGTTTGCATTCCACGGGATCCTTTCATCGTTCACGTGGCAGTGGACGTCCGAATACGTTAGATGCAAGGCGAGAAGAAGAGGTGTTGGAAATCTTCGAAGACGAACCAACCATCAGGACGAGGCGTGCCGCGGCGAGGTTTGGTATGAACCATGTTACAGTTTGGCGGATTTTTCGAGCTGACGGTCAACACCCTTACCACTACCGGCGTACACAGGAGTTAACACCAGGTGATTTCGCTCTCCGAAGAAACTTCTGCGAGTGGTATCTGCGGCAGCTGGAAGCTGGCCGCAGCTATGTGAACCGGGTCATTTGGACGGACGATGCAACGTTCACCAAATCTGGGATATTAATATCCAGTGTGTATGTACTAGGAGCACAGAATACAGTGTCTAAAGATTAGGTATAGGCTACTCTGTGGTATAGGTACAGAGTAGACAGGAGTCGTTACTCCTGGTAGGTAACATAACGTCATGAACCTGAAATAGTCACGTGCCTTAACATAGTCGATATTTTTATTAATCATTAAAATAACTCTTTTTACTGAAAACTAAATCTTAATGCAAAGGTTTTAAGAAATTTACAGAGGACTCTTGATAGGATGTACTTTAACAACCTTTACGTATAACGGGTAATTTTGCAACACCTTGTATATATATATATATATATACGTAAATATACTCTTCCTTTTTTTAAGTCGGTTAAAAACGTCTTTGTAATCTAATGATAATGACTAAGGTACTATAGGTACGTACGTACTATTGTGAATCTTCCATTGTTTTCCCTGTTTAGTGAATAATAACATCTAAACATTTATAAAAACTAAGCAGTGTGTTAGCAAACACACATTACAAAAACCTGATACTCCGAAAATCCTTTTAAAGCTAGGTAAATCTGTGTCTTCTTCCCAATGATTGCCCTCATTCGTAGACAGAGGCAGGCCACTTAATTAGCAACTACTATGCAATTAGGAATAGATAAATGCGAGCAGATAATTTGAATCCCGGGTCCCGGGCCCCGGTCCCCCTGGAGGGACCGATTTAATTGTCATTCCCGGGACAAATTCCCAAGTTTTATAGTCTAAGTGTAACAATATTGCAAAAATTCTGTTTCTGTTTCTTCACTCATTAAAATTTAATTACGGCGCTAAACAGAGTGATGTTCGTGCTTTTGACAAGCGATTTTATTGTGGTTCTGATTTACTTCGAGTGATTTAAATTGAAGCTTGGTAATGTTTTCTTTCATTAAAAAGGAATTTAATTATGCTTCAAATTGAGAAGCGAGAACTTAATTTATAAATAACTAGCGGCCCGCTCGCGACTTCGCCCGCTTGAGTGAACACCCGTATCCTATAGAACCCTATGGCGGCGCAGCGCCACCTACCGGGTCCAATTATATGCATGTTTTATACATATAAATCTTCCTCTTGATCACTCTATCTATTTAAAAAAACCGCATCAAAATCCGTTGCGTAGTTTTAAAGATCTAAGCATACATAGGGACAGACAGACAGCGGGAAGCGACTTTGTTTTATACTGTGTAGTGATATTTTAGTGTAAAGCAACAAAGCTATAAGATTTTTGTTATATTTTAAAACAACTTAAGAATTGTACCTATTAAAAATTAAATCTTTCTAAACAGTGATATTTCTAAAAAATAAAGTGAGCGATTCCACAATTTCTGAGCTCAAAATCGAAACGACATGGCATCGTGGTTTTTTCTAGGCCATAAATAATTGAATGGCTCGATTTGCAGATTTATGGTTATTAAAGATGAGGCCTGAGATACCACGCAACGCTACAAAGTTCATTTGCATTTAAATTTATGATTTCTGGATATGTTTCATACATGAAATATACCAAAGTAAAATATCTATTAGGCACATTTATGTACGAATTTAAATTTTGACGTTTATATATTATCATAAAAAAGTTACGTTAGTATGAACAGTTGCATAGTGTAAAGCAGCGATCGGGAATACTGAGCACCTTTCGTAAAATCCGACTCCGATTGGTTGAACAATAATTCTTTGTTTTTACTTTTTAATATTTTATTTTTATAATATTAATATTATTTTTTACATCATAATAAGTTATGTTAGCCCACCGAGACAGCTAAACGCTTGTGTAAGGCGTGGGGTCACGTCAATCTAAACGGAGTTACAGAGATTAAACCACAGTTTCACAACAAAACAATTAATAAGTCTGGCTTAGTGGGTATAGGCATGTGCGAAGGTGTTCCAGCAATAAAGGACATTAACAAGTCAATGAGGATATCATGGCACGGTATCAAACAACTTATTTTACGCAAGTCCTAAATCCACACAAGCTGCTCAAATACCAAAACGCATTGTAAACAAATAACTTTGTACAATAACAACTGGACCATGCGTTACTATACAAAATTGAAATTGGCTGATTCGAAATGATACGTATTCAGCTGTTGGGTCCCAAAATTTATGGTAATGGGATTGTGTGACGTAGTGCCTACATTTTCCAGTAACGGATAGGACTCGAATAAACCTCCTTGTAGATATAGCTGGCTTTTGTATACTAACTTTATATAAAGGATCGTTAGACGTTTATGAGGGATAACTTGATGAGTTATTCATCATCATCGTCATCATCATCCTATTAACGTCCCACTGCTGGGCTCAGGTCTTCTACATGAACAATAGCACAACGCTAATCAGCACAAAACTATGATCAACGTTAATAAATTCTTTTTTTTTCTTAATGAATAACTTCGTGCGGGCAGCGCATTTAGCCAATGTGTTGTTGTTGTTTGAATTAATTATTACTCGAATGAGCGAGTGATAATAAAAATAAAGATAAGTGGACAATAACTTTTACACTTTCCCGCCAAGAAATCGTAGTAAAACTTACATAACTCTCCGCCTCTGTGGTCTAGTGGTTAAGACCACCGGTTTAGACCCAGAGGTCCCGGGTTCGATTCCCAGCGGGGGTACATGTTTGTGTACTCGGTTTGGTTGGTGGTAGGACTTGTTTGTCCGCCTGGCTAGCTACCACCATCTTATCTAAATATGTCGCCATAATAACAATGTTTGTAGCATTGTTGTGTTCCGGCAGCTAGAGATAAGATAGCCAGTGCCTCACTAGTTGAGGATCCCGGGTGAAGTGCGCTTCCACCAAATGGCCTTATCATCACTTAACATCAGGTGAGATCAAGGCACTGTGCTTACCCGTAAATATGAAAAAAAAAAAAAAAAACTAAACAAAACCTTTAACGCGTTGCCAGCAAATGATGATCCTTTTTTGTTTTCAATCAATATAGAACTAGACAAGGTGGACTTCTTGGCGGGAAAGTGAAGAGTCATGTCTGCGGTTTTGTTTTATTTTATAAAATTGGTGCTATATCGAATATTAATGTGTAATAATGATGGATTATTAACCTTTAAGTGTTCGTGAGTGTGCATGAGTGTTGGCAAATGAAACAAAACAGTGCAACGTCACTTTTCAAAATCTCTCAAGAAGTCCGGCCGAGGACTTAGTAAAGCCCCACATCTTTACTGAGATACTCGAAGGGTTGGTTAGGGGTATATCATTTCTCACTTCTCATTTCTATTATCATTCATCATCATCATACAGGAAGAAAAGGTCTGAGTGTCGATGTATGTTGTTTATTTATGTATCACTAAGAAAAATTACATTGGCTTTTTCATTGGCTAAATGCTTGTGGAAAGTCATCAAAAAAAGTTCAATTTATTTATTTTCTTTTTCACCAGTGTTTAATTAAGGGGAAAATCTTTTAACAGCTTAGAATGTCTTACCGGCTTATTTAAAAAATAATTCACAAGATAGGTATGTATGTAGGTATGTTAATTTCGCTGTAGGGCTGAAATATGGGGAGATATTCCTATAGGTTGGCAGCAGATGTTATCAATTATACTTTATTTTATTTTCTAATAAATACATACATTATTATTATTATATTATGGACATGCATGTCATCATTTTCGGTTCAGCGCAGCACACTCTTATCGTATACATAAATTCAACATTGTATCGGATTTCCGAAGATCGGGATAATACATACGGTCGCATATAAATCGGGAACAATACGGAGATACATTTACATACAATTCCCGATCAAAACTTGAGATCCTTCAACGAATGGGGCATAGAAAATGTATGGAATCAAAACTGCTTATAAATAGAGCTTTAGGAAATAGATTGATCTGTTTAAGAAAAGACACTTGTCTTAATAAATATAATAAATATTTTTTAAACGATTAAATATCATAGAGGCATTGTCTTTGCATCAAAGGGTTCAGTACGTCTACAGTCTTCAGTATTGTCTGGAAGAAATCACTTTAATGCAGGGATTCCCAAAGTGGTCAATATCGACCCCTTAGGGTCAAAATCGGTTTCTCATTGGAGTCGACATAAACGAAAACTGATTTTGGGGGTCGGAGGTCTTAAAATCGACCCATATTAATTAGTACAAGTTTTTATTTGAAACGTTCACTACTATTTATTTTGTTAATTTTGATGAGAAAATAATGTCAAGTGTAATAGACCAACCGTAAAGTTTTCAAATTGGTACAAGTATTTTGTATCAATAGGAAAAAAGCTAGAGATAGAATTTTTAAAGTAATTTGGCTATGGGGGTCTGAAGTTTCATTTTCATTTTGTAAAAGGAAAGGAAGTTTGAGGAGTTCATTTTGTAAAAGGGGTCTCTTGCCCAAAACAGTTTGAGAATCCTTGCTTTAAAGCAATAAGACCGCCAAATTGTAACTTTGTAAATTATTTTGTTTTATATTCAATGTTCATTTTTGTATGGTTGCAATAAAAGTATTATCGCTCTATATACTTAATAGATGAGATGGTATTACAAAATGAACTGGGCAGTCAAGCGCTGTTTATTTAGATCTATAATATATAATTTGAGGGTATGTGTGTGTGTGTGTGTACGTACGTACAAGATTAAACGTATTTTGTGTTATGTTTGGGCGCTCATTGTCTATTAATGTTATAAATTTTTAGTATTAGTATTTTTTTTGTAATGACTGTTACGTGCCAAAATAAAATTAAAAAAAAAAAAAAAAAAAATATCCCCCTCTGTACCCTCTTTTCTTACTAGCTTCTCTGAGTTGTTTCCCGATCTGATCCGTCAGATCGGGTGGACCAAAACCCATTAACAAATGGTAAAAAAATATATCAATTGTAATAAAATTACGTAAGCAGAACAAATTCTACCTACCCATTTTCGATACAAGTAATGTTAGTAATAAAATAAAATTCTCAATTCTCGAAACAAAAGCTATTAAAGGACTTCTTGGCGGGAAAGTGAAGAGTTACGTGCGGTTTTATTTTATTTTCTAAAATTTGTGTTATGTCGAAAAATAACGTGAAATAATGGTGGATTATAACCGTTATGTGTTCGAGAGCGTGCATGAGTGTTGGCAAATGAAACAAAAGAGTGCAACGTCACTTTTCAAATTCTCTCAAGAGGTCCGCGTGAGGCGTTAGTAAAGTCCCACATCTTTACTGAGATACTCAAGGGGTTGGGAGGTATATCATTTCTCACTTACACATTTCTACATCACATTTCTATTATCATTCGCCATCATCATACAAAAAGGAAATATTGTTTAATTATATTTACTTAAAAGAAAATTACTTTGACACTGGCTAAATGTGCTAACCGCACGAAGCCATCAACTATAAAGGAAAAAAAGAAAAAAATGCTATTAGAACTGATAGTGGACTTCTTGGCGGGAAAGTGAAGAGTCATGTCTGCCGTTTGGTTTTATTTTCTAAAATTTGTGTTATATCGAATATTAATGTGAAATAATGGTGGATTACTAACCGTTAAATGTTCGTGAGTGTGCATGAGTGTTGGCAAACGAAACAAAACAGTGCAACGTCACTTTTCAAATTCTCTCAAGAAGTCCGCCCGAGGACTTAGTAAAGCCCCACATCTTTACTGAGATACTCGAAGGTTTGGGGGGTATATCATTCCGCACTTCTCATTTCTATTATCATTCATCATCATCATACAGGAAAGAAATATTGTATATTATTATATGTATTACTTGTAAGAAAAATTACTTTGACACTGGCTAAATGTGCTAATCGCACGAAGCCATCAACTGAAGGAAAACAAAAACTGATAGTGAACCCTAAAAAGTTGTGTCGCATAATATTTGTGCGAACGAATGGTTACTGAAATAGCCATGCTAGGATTGCCGAACACATGAACAGACACCGGCCTTTGAAAAAATGTCCCAATTCTAGAAACAAAAGCTTTAATAGTAACTTTTTTTTGTTGCTGGGTAAGTCAAGAGTTTTAACTTACAATTTTGTTTTTTTCTGTAATATTTGTGTTTTGTTGGATATTATGAAATATTAATTAAGAGGTAAAGTTTGTCGCTTTGTTTGTTTGTTTGTTTGAGGAACCCGTTTCCAACAAAAAATATCTGGAACTGTAGTTCCAGAATTTTTGGAATTGGATCTGTAGATCCAATTCTAAAAATTCTGTCACTCATGAATGCTACATTCCCTACAGGTAACAGGCTATACTTTTTTTAAAGTTCCTTTTTTATCTAAAATCCACGCGGTCGAAGTCGCGAGTAATGTGCTAATATGAAATAATAGTAGATATGTAAAGTGACCGTTTACGAGTGTAGACAAATGAAAGAAAACAGCACAACGTCACTTTTAAAATTCTCTTAGGAAGTTCGCGTCCACATTTTTATTGACATTGGGTAAGGACTAAGAAGCAATAAAGTTCCACCTGATAATTTTCGATAGTAAGATTATTCGTCAAAGACTAGTGACTACTCGGGAGAAAAATACCTACATTGATCTCCCGAGTAGTCACTGCTGTACTGATTTTCAATTGTTTCAATGTCTATAAATCTAGAAACAAAGCTAACAATCAATAGTGAACCCTAAAAAGTGTTGTCTCATAGAACTTGTGCGAGCTAATGGTAACTGAAATAGCTCATGTTAGGATTACCGGACAGATAGACGGACACCGGCAATTAGTGAGATGTGTTGGCTCTCGAGCCGTGCTGATTGCAGCTGATTAATTATTGCGCGATTAGAAATAGAATGAATAGATTGAACGGCTCTGTTCTGACTTGATGAATTAATTTCGCTACGGTGCGTTGAGATCGCACGGGTTATTTATGCGAAAGGTTAAGGAGCTTTGCTTTAATCATCGCTGGTTTACGTGAAGAGTTGCTTATATGATTTCATTATGCTTCTGTAGTCTAGTGGTTAAAACATCGGTCTCAGACACGGAGATCCTAGTTTGAGTTCCCAGCATCCATGCTTCGGTGTTTTATTGTAAACATTATACCAATTTATATAATATATTTAGACCTTAGAGTCAGCCACTATTTAGTAGTACAAGGGCTAACCCTTGGGCTAACCTTGGGCTTTTACAGTTAAACAATGGCTCAATACGTGTTTAAATTATTGTGTCTCTATCTAAAAATATTTGCTAAAAAGTTACCACATTGCTAAGCATAATCTAACTCTAGTCATCGTTTTGTGGTAAATCAGTTATTGTTATATAATTGCTAAAGTTAACGAGTTTTTATATTGTTACACTGGTTTTACTAGGTGGTAGTATTTGTGTTTTATAAAATATACTAGATATGCAATATACTTACAGTGTGCTTTCGTTTCAAAAGCCTTATAAATATTTAAGCGGCAACGACATATGGGAAGCTGGCAACTGAAATATTCTGTTAAGGACGTCTAGAACACAGAGGTTTATAGGGCTCCGGTGGAAAACTGTATGTATTTAATAAAACTGCTGGTTCAGTTGGCCAAAACTTGTGTACTGAAAAATATATCAATAAAATCTCCCAAAAACAAAAACAGAAAAACAACGAAAAAGTCAAAATTGTTTTAAAAGGCTACTGCTAAGATATTTATTTGGCTTGATATTGGGCGATTTCCTCGCAACAAATAAAGATTTTGCTCGTCTGAGTTTAGAAACGTGAAAACTTCCTTGTAAGTAATGATGGAACAACTCAATGGGACTAGTGGGATAGACCCATATTTTGTTATTATTTATTTTTACCACTAAATATTATTAGAACCCAAACTTAGATATAATCAAACTCGTTTTGAACTCATGCGAGTTTATCTTATTTTACTTTCATAAGTTATTTTTACAATAAACTTGTCATTGTTTATTTTTAAAGTTAGCTCCCTCACAGCTTGTAAGTTGTTACTTTAGAGTTAATACCAAGTTAATACCCGATAAAACGATGAATACACGATAAAACGAGTAAATACTTTAGAATAATAAATTTTGTACTTTATTTTATTTTATTGTGCAATAAAGAATAAATAAATAAATAAATGCTACAAACATTGATATTATAACGACATATTTAGATAAAATGGTGGATTTGCCAATAAGTAAACTTTTATTGTACTTGTACTAAAAAACCAGGCATACATACTATAATGACCTTATCATAAAGTCTTGCTGATACATTTTTAGAATATCTTTTTAAGAAACATTCCAAACAAACAATAGGCTGTAATTATATAATACAATTGTATTTGTGTATATAGTTATATAAATTTTTTTATAATTGCCTAATAATAACGATAACATTACGATATTGAGATATATGGTGCACACAAGTATTTCCGTTTTGTATTGTTTTTGAAAATGTTTAATAAGCTGACTCTACCTACCTACCCCTCTCTCTCTCTAATCCATCGATAATAATCGAATGTTATCCATTTTATGGGTTATCCTTGAAACAAATGCGTTTAAATAAATTAAATTGAATTATATCACAGAACGGGAAGAGGTCAACCACTTCAATTGACTATGCCGATGCCGGGTCGTAGTCGGCGCGGGGCGGGCCACTAGTCGATCATAAAATACTTAACACAATCACATTGTATCAGAACTGAGAAGCTACACGTTATCGGCAAACATCTAGAACCAACTCCATCTGCCAATGAAAGGCAAATACAGGTTGCCGATATTTGATCAGGAGTCCTATTACGAAAGTTGTTGTCAAGAATTTCGGTTCTATTTTCGACGTCAAATTATGTTTTTTGTTGTTTCAATCAGCATTAGACATAATCTTCAGATCTTATTAAGGTTAGGAAATAAAATATAAAAGATAATAAAATTGCGTCTCGTGCCTATGTTTGCGACTTGCAACTTCACTATTTATTTAAGCATATATAAAAAATAACAGCATTTTGTAGAAATAATATAGTGGTACTTTTTTTAATTTTTAAAATCGGGTGATTCCATGTTGCACTCCAGTTCTAGCATTAATAAAGTCACGTTGCACTGCATACTTTTCCTCAACGCACTGCTTCTACGAGTATCTACTATACGCACTGCAACATTTTACTTGTAAGTTTGTTGTACCTAAAACTTTCCATAAGGTCTGTACCTACTGCTAATTCATCTACTTGATGAGCCTATAGTTGACATTGTTGACAAATCTCAGTGGTCATTATCTCTTATAAAAAATGTGAATAGGTCTTATTCATTCGATATAAAAATTGTAAATGATAGAGACAGCTATCAACTATCGTAACTTAGGCTTTCGTAATAGACACCCCAGAACCCAAACCTACAGCTCTTGCATAATTTACCTTATCGAGAATATCTTCAAATGTTATATTAGTAATAGGTACGAAGACAAGAAATTAATTTAATTTAATGGTTGCGCAAATATACGCTTCCGACTTGTTCTGCAATAGAAACGATCAAAGATGATAGTTTGGCTCTTCTTACTTCAGCATGTTATTTGCGTTAGGATCCTCTACTAACTATCAAGTTATATGAGTGCCAAACTTCGATCAACAATACTGTTGATCGAAGGTGCCAAACAACACTTCGTAAGCAAACTAACCCACGCATAGGGTACTACTATGTTCATGCCGAAAAGGATAGTACTTAATGTCTGTTTTTTTTATACTTAGCACCTAAGCTTAGCACGGCGAATGACTCCATACCACCTGATGTTAAGTGGAAATGGAGTCCAGACGCGAAGACAACTGTTGCAGCGTAAAAACAACGCAGCATCAGTTAACCTCACTCTGCCGGCCCACAAGGTGCTTCTTCACGCCTCGTTTGAAGGACCCCATATCATAGGAAGGAGGGAAAACGTGTGCTGGTAGACAATTCTATTCTTACTGTAAGAACGATCATTTGTGAAGAGAAAATAAACGTTTTATTATTATTCACTCTTTATTTTATTTTTTTCACATAAATTTACATTTTTAAATATTTTCTAAAAACAAAATAAATAAAACATTTAAAAATATAAAAAAATAGGGGTCCGCCGGCATCGGGACCAGAGTCCAAGCTACCGGTGGTTAGGGCTCCAGAGACAGGAACTTCCTCACAATGCGTGCCGTATCGAGGAGAACTGCCTTTTGAATCAGGCCCTTATTATTATATTCCATATTTTGGAGGTGCAACAAAAAAACGAGTCACCAAGTTTCTTTGTGCGCGATGGGATATTTGTGACAGTGAAGCTATGACTCTGGGTAGCAGCACGTGTACTCATATGGAGGAAGGGAGAATGTGGGATAAGGTCAAAGAGTTCTTCAGAACACTCGCCGTGGTATAAGCGGTAGAAGACGTTGAGTGACGCTATATCTCTTTACAATTGCAGGGGTTCGAGAGTACATGACCTCTGCATTGCCGATAATGCGTACAGCGCAGACGCTGCAATCTGTCTAAGTCATCGAGTATGTACTTTGCGGAACCGTCCCAGATGTGCAAGCAATACTCCACGCAAGACCGTACCTGTATCTTGTACAAAAGACACAACTGGTCAAGCGTAAAGAATCGCCGCACTCTGTTTTTGGGGGCCGAGTAGCCCTCAAGCGTTCCTCAAGCCGAAACAAAACGAAACACCGTCAAAGGCTTACAAAAGGATCCCCGTTCCCTACTAGATTCTCCGAGGGGCTCGGATCGGATCGGGGCGATGCCTGGTTTTCTTGGTATTTTCTTGGTAGCCAGTACAGATCAAAAATTCTAATATGGGTGAATTTCCCAAGTACGTTTTTAAGGCGGCGAAGCAGAAAATCGATGAGTAAAGTTTATCACGCATATGGGTATATTTTTTTTCTATGTAGTTGAAACTGTGATTTATGAGGTTTTTAAACTTTCAGAGACATTAGCTAAGTATTTTCGTGTTGAAATAAATTTAAAAGACCCAAAATCTAATTTCGGTAGATTGGCCGAACTTCATTTGTTTACATAAATCGTTTTATTTCAAGTTTCTGGTGCATGAAATTCACTAAAGAACTAAATATTTTTGAAATATGAAACTATTTAATATGAATTATCAGGAGTAGAGTAAGTAAATAATATAGTATTTTGAACAACTTTTTAAATTTCAAAACAGTGACATCATTTCCCAATATGAAAAAATGTTGATTCCAAAATAAAGTTGATTTACAACAAAAACCGAATTAAACAAAATAACAAAATTACATTACATTACATTTACATTACATTTTCATTACATTTGAATATAATTTTTTTTTATAAAAATTTATAATCATGGTAAATCTATGGGTTAGTATCAAGTATTAGCATAAGTTTACAAGGTACCTGTTTGATTGAAGAAATTACGTGATGTCAACGAAGACTGATTGTAAAATTTTAACTTCTTTGTCGATCGCCTAAGGCTCGTTATAAAAATTAAAATTGAGATGTTTTCAATGTGAACTTATGTTATGATTGTAAAATAATAATTAACTTTTTCGTGATAGTTTCAGTGCTTAGTGAGGCTTCATATTTATAAGTAAAGAGATATGAGTGATAGAGTTTACTTGGTGTTAAACAACTGCCGAAGCTTATCTATGTACATAAGATTTTTTGTAAGAATTAAAATTTTAATTACCTTGATTGTTACTGACCATCTGTCTTTGTATTTTCTAATTCCGGTGGCATTAATAAATTTTGGTGGGTTGTTTTAAAATTCCGGTTGGACAACACTAATTTCAGTGGCTCTTGATAATTTCAAATAGATTTAACTCAAAAAGTGACTATTATTTTTCGATCCCTTCTATATGACTTCTTATTACATCTCTCAAAGTATTATATTAGCACGAAAAAAGTAATGAAAAGTGGATATGAAAATTCGCCACTGTAATTAGGCAAAACTCGAGTGTGTTAAAATTGACCCATATGCGGGATTGTAACATTCTTAGTACTCGTATTAATATATCTATTTATTTATTTAATTAATTGGCACAACTACAGAATACAATTCAGTACGTTCACAACAGGTAAACTAATTCTCACATTAAAATTGAATTCCGGTGATTGTTGCGCACCGCGTTTACATAGAATAAGTAGTTTAACAAATGAAAATATCAAAAATACTTATACTTTTAACAAACAAAGTCTAAAAAGAGAGTTCAATAACAATTTAAAAATAACAATATAAAAGAAATAAGGACATGAATTCTTACAACATGATAAAACAGTTACCATACTTTTAATACATCATAAATCTAAATTATTGATTGTACTCGTAGTATCTATCTATCTATCTACAAGTTATTGATAAGCAACAGTATTATTATTTGAAGCTGCTTCTGCTGTCGCCATGTTTTCTAATGATTCATAATATGTTACAAAAGACGAGTTCTCTGGCTACTGACTGATGGTCCAATGTTATAGGTAGAGATGCAACGAATATTCGGCAACTATTCGGTATTTGGCCTATTCAGCCATTTTTCTAGATATTCGGTATTCGGCCGAATAGTGACAATATTCGGCCAAATATCAAAAAAATATAAAAATAAAGACGTATTTCAATCAAAAAAGTATTTTCATCCCCCCATCTCGGAAAGAGTATTTTTGCTCTTCGATATCTGAGTGCAAAAGCCGTTTTTATCCGCTAGATGATAAAGTAAATTGAATTTAGAACATCGTGTGCACTAAGTTTGTGAATTCAAAACATCATTAAACCTATTTACTTCTACCTCCATGGTGCCGAATTTAACAGTACACAAGTCACTAACACCAACATTACAGTACCTATGTACAACAAAAATATTACACTCAACTTAAGTAGCCGTAGCAACGTTACTCTCAATTTTTCTTAATTAAGTATACCTAAGTATTATTTGTTATAATTTAAAGATTATTCTGTAATACTTACCTATCATAATGTAGTAGTTAATACCTAAACTGAAATAAAAGTATCTTGTGAGTGTAAATGTTTTTTTTTGCATTTAAACATTTCCTCGCTGAGGTGGGATGAAAAGTTACGTGTTGCACTCGAGTGCAAAAATTTTTCACCTCGTGCTCTTTGATTCCCCCGCTAACGCTCAGGATTCTAATTTTTGAATCACTTGCTGCGCTCGTGATTCAATTTTAGAATCCTTCGCTTGCTCGGTCATCAAAATTGAGCACGCGGTTAAAAAGCAACTTTGCACTCTTGTATAACAATTTACTATTATTTAGAAAAATAATGAAGTAGGTAATTTAATATTTAAAATTATTTAAAGGCAGGTTGTGATGAATAAATATAAGTTTCTCTGCATTAACTGGTGAAAGTCGATTTTGTTTTTCTTCATAGAGATAATACCTGCCTCCGAAAATGGTCTCTCACTGTAGACACTATTGCATGGTGACGACATATACTTTTTAACAAATTAAGACTAGCCAACTTAGAATCTTCCTTGAAAATCTCAAAATATTTCCAAATTGGAGACTTTTTGTGTGTGAAGCCATTTTTATTTTAACTGTTTGTATTTAAAATAATATGATATAACAAGATCATAAAAAAATCTGGGATCACAAAAATGTAAAACACAACGTGTCGTCGTGACAAAATCGGCACGCAAGTGAAGCAAATACTTCCCGCCCCGTCGTCGTCGCCCCGCGCGCACTGCATCGAGACAGGTCGTACGTAACATGTAGATACGGGAGAAATAAACGAACCTGCCGCTTGGCCATAACCGAATATTCGGCTATTCGGCCAAGAGCTCCATCGCTTATTCGGTATTCGGTATTCGGCTAAATCACTATTCGTTGCATCTCTACTTACAGGGTTTGTACATATAAGATAGGAGTTTTGAGTCGAAGTAACTGGTCCTTCAACGAATATGTGCTGAATAACTAGGTAACCAAACGATACGTAGATTAATGGGTTGGTTCCTCGAAAATTTCATCTACTACTGCAAGTACTTTACGTTTGAAAGTTCTCATCTGAGTATCCGTCATAGAGTTGACATCGTGTTGGAGGCTTAGTAAGAACATCTTCCTTGAGTCTAACGCATTGTCAGTCGTATTATCCATTGGTGTCTTCTTGACACTTAAATAATCCATTACAGTATTATCACAATTTGTCTGCGCTTTTAGGTTATGTTCGCTAGGAGAGGGTAGCATATAGTTGCAATCAACAAATTCTTTGTTATCTTCTTCATAGTTTGTTTCATCGTGATGTACATCGGGTAAATTTCCACTCAAAGTTCTTATAAATGGAATCGTAAATTGCATAGCGTCAGTTAAATAATACGATTTTTTTTTCTTTGCTGATGATCCACTGGGATCTGGTTTCATGTGACGCACAAATACTGCGCGAATATTCTTCCATTTTTCTTTGCACTGGCTTCCTGAAACAAAATTTAACAATTTTTTATTTATTATTTCAGGTACCTTAGGTCGGGGTCAACATTTGTGGTTCATTGATGAGAATGACCATGGATTTCCCCCAATATTTTGTTCATTCATTCACTCATCATTCATCATCAGCTCATTTATGTCCCCACTGCTGGGGCACGAGCCTTCCCTATAGATAGATAGGGAGAACGGGCCATGAACCACCACGCGGGCCCAGTGCGGATTGGCGGTTATTAACGACTGCTAATGCAGCCGGGACCAACGGCTTAACGTGCCTTCCGAAGCACGGAAAAGCTCGAGATGATAAATTTTTGGTCACCCATCCGATGACCGACATTTGCGAAAGTTGCTTAATCTCAGCATTCTCAGACCGGGCGCGTTAACCACTGCGCCATCGAACTCCTCAATATGTTATGTTATGTTTCCCCAAATATTTAATGAGTCCGAACCCGCAACACAGGTAGTCTCGACAGCGTAAAATCTAGTAAAAAGAGTATTTAACTCAAGAAGTGGGTTGATTGTCGGAGACTTGTTAAGCACGTCTGGTGCTTTAGAAGCAAAGGGCCGAATTTTATCAGGCAATTGCTTATGAAGGGGATGACGAAATATATATACCTAAGTTGCCGCAAAATAAAATAGTATTATGAAGAACACAAACTTAACAAGGACCAAAAATAAAAAAAAAGTCCAGTCGACTGCGACGCGGAGGAATTTCTTGACGCCATATTTTAGTTTGAGTTACTTTAGGTTATTACTTAATATACAAAATTTTGTTAACTATTTAGAATTAAGTTAGATATTTTGTGAGTAATTAAATAAATACTCCCCAAAATAAAATAGCTTAAAACTCTTTTGTTTTATTGTGATATCCCATTATAATGTTTCATGCCCATTTTTCAATAGTCAAAATATCTATAATCAGCTACTTAAGTACGTAATACTTATTTAATGTACTAGTTATGAGTTTTAGTAACATTCTATATTACATTCCTTATCAATGGGTCATATTATTATCTAGGTACCGAGACGGTTAGTATAGCTATAGGTAAGTCTAGATCGTCTGCTATCCGTTGTAGTTCAAGTACATGATAATAGATGTCACTACCAAATCAAATGAGATATCTAACTAGTACGCAAGAGGGCTCTCTCTTTTACTTTGGTATAATAATTTTACTATTAAAGCATTGCCTCTGCCTTGGCGTAACTATAACTTACTTAAATCTAAATCTGTGCCTTGGCGTTAGAAATGGAATCACAATTTGTAAAATGTATCTATCACTAATATTATAAAATAATAATAAACATGTTTAAACATACATACCTGTGAGATTTACTTTTTTTCCCACTTCACTCCAAGCTTTTTCAGTCACATCTCTACGCGAATACTCTGTTAATGTGTAGTTATACAAACATGGATACCTTTCAACTTCTTGGACGAATTGTATATTTAACATTTGGTCATTCATTTTAAACCGCAACACTGTTTCCAGTATTTAGTAAAAATTAGTAGCGCGCGACCGGCATGGCGGATCAATCAATAGTTACTAACGCGTTCGCGGTGCAAACCAGTTTGTGATTGGTTGCGCCTCGTACGGACCGCCATTGACATTCCAGCTAGACGCTCATAGGTTATTAGAGTTTGTGATGAGTTTAAGTTTGTAACTAGTTTGAGTAGCGTAAATTATTTACTTACTGGTCAATATTTACTTTAGTTCAGTTAAATCAGTAACTGTGACAAGGTATAAAAATGTTCATGTCTCGAGGTATCGAGTAAATTGGTATTTACCTACTCGTACATCTGTTGTATCTTGGTATTTTATCTTCTATGGTTTTAGCCTCTTGAATACTAATCTTTTGAAAGCTTTTAATTCATAGGTCGAGGTAAAAAGGAGTTGAAATAAGAAATACCTTACTACAAGTCTTTGTTCAAATTTTCGGCTGGGTCACAGTTGGTGCTGCTTAGCTGAAACCCTGTTCTATCTTTGTTCGAGCTGATGCTACAATATTGCAGATGAAACGCGTAAATTAAAAAATATGTATATTACCCAAACTGTTAAAATACCCCGGACAATTGAGATGTTCAAAGCGATGAAAATATAATTAATGTTTTTGATCTTTAAAACTCCTAAAGGTAGGTTTCAGATGTATTCTCAGAATAAAAAGTATAATGTCTTATGGCAGGACAAGGCCAGGATCTGTTATGTGTATCACCAATCTATGTTTGGATCTAAATCCATGTCGTTTGCGTTAGTAAAATACAATCATCCATATTTTTGCATCAATTAGGTAGTTGGATTTGGCCAAACCTCACACTAGTGTTTGCTCAGCTGCGGGGCTGTGACACAAAAAAAAACTGACTATGTTGGTATTATCGACTTCCGTAGCAGATAAACGTGGCGTCGACTGTCGCCATTTCTATGAGAGTGAGAGACCTTTTCAAATATCTGGCTCTGTAAAAAATAGAGAGCAGAAATGTCCTTGCTGAGATTCTTGTCGGTTCTTCTCAGTACAAGTTCTCTTACAAAACAAAGAATTGTTTTTCTTGTCTTCGTCCCAACTCCCATCTTATGATAATCCGGGTCCTTCAATCGAGGTGAGTTAGCCACATGCGGCGTAAATCCTGCTTTACTAGCTGTTTTCACAGGGTCCACTGCAAGAATGATAAATGTCCAAAATGATTTTGATTTTAAGTGCCTGCGTCAGTCGGAAATTACAAGGATGTGATGAGGATATTAGAGCCCTTGACATTATGATAACGACTGTATAATATGCTGTAGGTAGACTCAAAATTGGGAAACTGGGTCTTATGTGACGCTACGATAATTTATATTTGCCTAATGTTCGGATGCGTGCTTAGTTGTTTGCCTACTCAACATCAAAATTGGTATGTTGCTGACCATGGGGTTGATAGAAGATAAAATGCTCTACTAACTATCGGGACATCAAAAGGTATGTAGCCAGGCGGAACCAGAACCAGCTTTGTCTCACCAGTATCATAGAGTTCAAATGTAATTTCCCTATGCTGGATGTCGAACCAGGAGTCTCTATGTCATTACCACTGTTCTGCACATTAGTGACACTAGTCTAACTGAGAAGATCGTTGTAGCGAAGACTATAATTCTTTGTAACAGTCTGGTTATTTTATTTTAAAGGTTAGTCATATGGAGAAGAAATAAAAAACAACATGAATATAAAAACGCAATATCATGTTTATCATATTTAGTAGAATTAATCGTAATTCGATTGATCATGTACCTATAGCGAGATTATAAAACAAAATTCATAATTAAAATACAATAATTGTAACACTTATTATCCGTTATTGACATTTAGACATTTTATTTCATAATTCATATACCTAGCTGAAGATCTACAAGTATGTTGTCAGCTAATAATAAATTACTTACACAGTTTAAGTCCCATGAAATTTTAATGCTATTCTTAAACGTTCAATTAAATTAGTATAGCTCTCTTTATTTGGACGATTTATTCAGGCGGGATTCAGGCTTGATAGCTTATGCACGAACCGGTTATGGATCTTCATTCTGTTTTATTTAAAAGTTATTTATAAAAATATATCAATTCTAAAAAATCTTAGCGTTGAATCTTAGTAAATTGGTTTGAACACATCATCGGTATTACAGTGTAACACTGTAGACCAGTTACAAAATACTAAAATTACAAAAAAAAAACTTATAAAATATAATATCAAAAAGTTATTTATTTTTAATTCAATTGTATCAAGTCGGGTTTGTGCTAAGAAATCTACCTAAAAATTAAAAGAATCGTCAAAATTTATAAAAAAATAAAGGGGAATTCGATCTACTAGCTGTATGCTGGGTGTTTATTACCAAAACTGAAGAATCGAACTTCAACGGTTGTTTTTTGTCATGAATATCGTCCAGGGTGCCTAGTGCGAGTTTCATTTGCCATTCGATCACGTTAACGAAAACGAGAATTTATATTGCAAAATTTTTTAACTCTTCTCGTTTGTCGCCAGGAGGCGTTGCTGAAATGCCATACTAATTTTCGTTTTCGTAAACATAATCGATTTAATACGGATAGTAAACAAAACTCACACTAGGCACCCAGTATATTTAAAACTATGTATGATATTTTAAAATTAAGGCCTCATTTTACTAGCTTCATAATTCTTTACATGATAATTAATACAAGTGACGAAATTCATCATCCACATAACAGTTTGGGTTCGTAATTGCCAATAGTGCATAGTGCGATTTTATCTACCATTTGACCGAGTTAGTTTACGCTGGAATTGTACGGCAACGAAGCTGTTACAAGTAACACAAGTTTGCCGCTAGATGGCGCTGCTTCGATTCCGTATAAAAATTATAGTTAACTTGTTCGAATAGTGAAAAAAAAACTGACACTCAACAAAATTGTGGACAACAGTTCAGAGAGCCCAGTGTACGTTTTATTTGCCTTTAAATTACGTTAACAATGAGAGACTTTGTAAAGCATTGTAGCAAAGCTTCCTGGTAAACGAGAAGACTTACAATTTTATTTAGCTAAACAAAAACCTACTCGTTTTTGATAACATGTTCGAATGACAAATGAAACTTGCACTAGCCACCTTGTGGGCTTACAGGAACTTCTATCTTAAACGTAACGTAAACGGTGAGTCACGCTAATATCGAAAATTCTATGAAATGACGTCTGTCTGACAATTGTTAGTTCCTTAAACGAACGTTGTGGCGCTGTATCAATTTCCATACAATATTGTTGCTTTATGCTAACGAGTTTTACGACACGAATTAGATGATTGTTCCTGTTAAGCCCATGATGTGGTGCGGTAAATTGTTCACTGTTGCTTTGGTTAATTTAATGTTTGAAGGGCTTCAAGCTTAGCCTCCACGGTGGGTGAGGACTGCGTCTATGAGCAGTACACCCCCGTTGATGACAGCTATGGAGCCCTTGGCGAGGTTGTATTTGCCGGTCTCCGAGCGGGAGCCCTGGTACCTGAAAGTAAAAAAGTATCATTATCATCGGCTCATTTATGTCCCACTGCTGGAGCACAAGGCTTCCCCGTGGATAGAAACACTAAGAGAGAACGGGACATAAACCACCACGGATCCAGTGCGGATTAGTGGTTGTTAACGATTGCTAATGAAGCCAGGACCAATGGAAAGGCTTTCCAAAGCACGGATAGGAAGACGGAGGTGTTTGAACCGACACATTTTTGATCACCTATATGATAGCGCCGCATTTTTGCGGAAGTTGTTTAACAAAAGCAATCTCATACTGACCGCGTTTACGACAACGACATTGAGCACATCCAAAGAACGCAGGTTAACAATGGTTTACCAGCGGTTCAGACCTTTAGATGTTGAAGTCTTCAGAGTGGGTTGTAGGTATAAGTGATAAGGTCGTATATCCGACGTTGGAGTCTTCCAAGTAGAGTGTATATATGGATGCTAAGGTCATATGAGTAGGGAGACCTAGGAGGGTTGTGACAGAGGAGAGTTGTGACAAAGACGATTTCTCGAAACCTATGACCGTTAGCTAGCTGGCAACAGCGCACGATTGTTTCTTTAGAGACGCACTACTTGACACAATACGCGCTAAAAGCGCATGGCAAGCGGTTGCGTGAGTACGACGCCTGCATGAAAAAAAAACCGCAAAGTAAGTGTTTTTATTATAATTTTGATTGTATTTATATCGTGACATATTACATTAACGTGGTTATGCTATTTT
The DNA here is from genome assembly GCA_963082485.1 of Eudonia mercurella. Lineage (NCBI taxonomy): Eukaryota > Metazoa > Arthropoda > Insecta > Lepidoptera > Crambidae > Eudonia > Eudonia mercurella. The sequence continues at coordinate 9,906,971 of OY720029.1, read as the reverse complement.
TTTATATATTGTGTGGTTATTGAAGTTTTAAAGCGTAGCATTTTCTTACTGTGTTTGCATGTTGTTTCGAAATTACGAATTATTGTTCTGACCAGGTCGTGATTTTTGCCACCTAGGAGAGTTGTGACACGCTGTCACAACTCTCCTATTTAAGTTTAATTTCTGGTTACCTTATTGTACATGCTTTTTGCAATGTTTTGCCTATGTTTGTTTGTTTGTTTTAGTCAATTCTTACTACCTAACTTTGACATAAAAAGTATTCGACGATTAAAGTCTGCCTTAAAAATGACATTTTTGTCAGGAACTTATTTGGGCATGTGGTTTGGTGTTGTATGCTGAATTGCTATTATTTGTTTCAGAATACCTAATAATTATACACGAAAGACTGATAGAGGCTTCGCTAGTGTCGACATTTATGAACTGGCCTTTGAAGAAGTTACATTAAGATGTCAAAGTCTTCGAAATGCCGCATCCTCTTACAATTTCAACTACATGTCTTTAGGTATATTAAGAAGAAATAGGCTTTTCAAGATAATGTAACTGTGTGGCTCCATCTGTAGGTTACCTATGCCAGTCCAACGGTGTTTACAGAAGAGGAAGAAAATGTATTATGTGATTATTTGTTGACATTATGTGCAGCATCCAATTATGGGCTGACAACAAAAGAAACAAGAAGTATTGCGTATATTATTATTTATATGTTTTAGTTCCTACAATTATGCCAAATGATAATTATAGTACTTTTATGCAAAAAAGTGTGTTTTGTTTATAACACATATAAAAATATTTTTATCTATCAAATACACGGCTGCCACAACTTACCTCGGTACCTGTCACAACTTACTTCGGTGTTAGGAGAGTTGTGACAAAAGGAGTAGTTTCAGTTTTCGTTGATTTTCCCAGACCCTATATGACTTTCATTGACTTTGATGACTATTTTCAAAAGAATAAAGATTGATTTCATAATCGTGCTATGTTTATTTATTGAGATATGTTCTTTTAAGTAAAATTTGTCACAACCCTCCTCGGTCTCCCCTACCATTTTGTGTTGCCAGCAATAGCATAATTTCAAATATTTTGAGAGTTAAGCTAATTATGTTGTCACGAAGCTCTTATCATACAGCTTCTACACTATTAACCCAGTTGTTACTAAAACTATTTTTGATCTCACATCTTTATTACATTTGAGTTGTCCGGAAAACTACTAATAATTTCTTTGAAAAAAATGGAAACTCACATTACATGTTTTGATCGTTATAACGATCGGTAGTAATCAACTTACTTGTCAATGATCAACGCTCCACTGGCGACGAACAGGCAGACTCCAACGAGCGAGTAGAACACATCGACGCGCTTGTGCGTCGGCGTCTGCATCAAGTAGCCTGGAAAATGCATAGAAAACTATTTATCGTAACTATTATTGTAATAAAATGCATTAATTGCATTTATGTGGTAAAGTTAGATTTAAACATTCTTATTTTTTAAGTACCATAAATGAGCCCTGGAGTGGTTGGGTATAGCAGGGGCACCATTGTAAGTCAGGAACCGAATCTTTTTTTTTTTATAAAAATTGAGGTAAAAATAAGTAGAATTTATTACGTATGTGACTTTGAACAGCGACTCGGATTCGTCATTATATTAAATACCTTTTTAAATTAAGCGATATGCTATATTCAAAGTATGAAGGTTAGTCTTGTTTTTCCTCATTCTCACATTTATTGCCTACCTATCAAGTGTGTTCTTTTGTTTTCGCAATGTTCGTAGGTGTCGCGGTTATCTGAGTGGTTTACTGATAAAGCAAAAGTTTTTTTACTGCTAAAACAACATAAAAAATATATTTTACTTTTCAGATAGACTAAGTGATAAGTAAAATCCATATATAAATGTCACATTCATTATTCACAGGAAAAAATGTGTCACGAGATAGATTTGAACGTACACTTTACAAAGCCTTGATCAGGCGTAATACGACAGAGTTGCTACGTATAATACCAATAAGCCTAATAATGTTCTTGTGTTCTAAAATAAAGCTTTTTTCTAGTTATATTACGGATTTTATATTAATTTGCAAGTTTCATAAAATAATATCAAGGATTCTGCGGTATAAAGCCAGTTGGCTTTATGTACTATCATGGTAGCCCTTTTGTTAAAGCGCCTGCGCACACTGCGTCATGGGCGACGCATATGGTTAGTTGGGACTCTCCGCCGACCTAAACGGTAAAGGAAGCTACCCACAAAAAAAACCGTACTACCCCTCCGTGCGGCTAGGATAATCTGGGTCCGGTAGAAACAATCGCCGCAGTTTACTGGCGGCCCTGCTTAAAATAGCTTTAAACAAAGTCTTATTCGGAACCCACCAGCAGCAGCGCCGGCGAAGATGATGAGGTATCCGACGAAGGTGCCGGTGGCCAGCATGCCGATGTCCACCTCATAGTTGAAGCTGTGCGCATGCAGCGCCACGCAGGTGCACGTCAGCGCCTGGAAAAAGAACGGGAATCATTATAAAATAAAAAGCTTATTAAAAAGTGTCTGATTCAGAAGTCTGACGCAGAAGACAAAACAGCATAGGTTTGAAATGCTCCTAACACTCCAACAGGTATCTCTCATTTAAATTTGGTGACCAACCAAAGATTTGGTTACAGTTTCGGTTTCGGCCAGTTTCAGCCAAAAAGTCTAGTTTCGGCAACAGTTTCGGTTTCGGCCAAAAATCGACCGAAACTTCGGCGGCGCCGAAACTCAGTGTTCGTGAATTGTCGCGCGTTGTCGGCTAACTTCGGGTGAGTACGGGGCTCATGTGTGGTCGCTACCGATAGGTTAGTTCGCCGGCCGATTGTTTTGAGTTAACTGTGTGTATGTGTAAAAATACTCTTAATTTCAATACACAATAGAAATTTTAACATGTCTAAATAAGTTTCGGTTTCGGTTTCGGCTGAAAATCATGTTTCGGTCGGACACTAATTTATTTATTTTTAAGTAATTGTAAATTTGTATATAGCATAATTCGATAACGGTATATTATTTTGTAAATGTCGCTATTTCTGTATTATAAATGTATTTAAAAGTGAGTTTTCCTTTCGCTTAGTGTAAAAACATGTATAACAAACAGGCTAAGATAACAGGTGTCGTCAGTGTCCTCACTTACTCAAAGTTTAAATAAAGTTAATCTATCAAACGAAATCTCGATGGTAGAGCGAGTTTTTTTACAATTTCATGAAGTTTACGAAAACTACATTTATTCCTCGTTTTTCTACAATAAATATTTTATATATATTCCTGTATAAACAAACAGCGCTTTAAAATAATTAAATTGTACAATTTAAAATAGCTCTGATTAGAACCAATACCTATACCTATGCCTTTATTGAAAAAACATTCGAATATTTCGTCTACTTATGAAAATTCTTTTTAGGTCATCCGATTAGATAAGTGATGGTAAACAAATAGTTATGTAGGGACTTATTCGTAGTCGGCCGATAATCCATATCTTCGTGTCAAACAAAACGATGCTTATTCAACCTAAAATAAATAAAAAATAATTGTTATCTTAATAGTATTTTTTACGTGCTCTAGCTTACTACCTATTTGACATACCGGCCAAAAAGTGTAATGTAAAGATCTATCTGATTTGACATTAGGATTATTTCCCATGAGGACTATGAGAAAAATATCAAAGACAGGCCACCGACACATAATTGTGGAAGTTTTAAAATAGCAGTATTAAGGCCCTGCTAATTCAATAGAGACACTAAGCTGTTCTCTATATTGAATAGCATGGCATTAACAATTAGACCTTGAACCATACCTACCTACTTATCTCTAAGTTTATCTAGGTAAATGTTGTCATGTTCCTGCTAGAAACGTTTTATAGAACGTTTATTAGTGAGTAAGCAGCCCACGCGGAGGTGACGTCATCGTATTCCAACATTGATGAGGTGGTGCTGGTATTAAACTCGTTCAGAGATGATGTCATGGATGGTTTGTACCTACATGCGCATTCGGGTCGCGCGCCACCGAGGCCGTACGAACCTTGTATGAGTAGTAAAGATACCATACTCAATGAGGTCAATTGGGTTGTGTTTTGTTTTTTCGGAATCGTAAATGGAACTGCTTTACTTTTTCGCTTTTAATTAATGAAACCTACGCCAGTTTTTAATGAAGGACCCACCATAAAGATTAATGCTGATTGGGATATCGTTATGTTTGTAATACGATGGTCTTCCTCATTACAACAAACTATTTCACTAATGTTGAATACAAAAGTAATTATGTCTGTTTCTACGTCAATATTAGTATAACAACTAAACTGATTCCTGCGAAAATTTGTAGGTATACAAAATACAGGTAGGGAATATCCTGGATTAACATATATAACAAAATAGACTTTTTATAAAATCTCATTCCCTTGGAAGCACACGACAAAATGTATTTTTCGCTGATAGAGTTGAGGCTGGATGCTTTCTTTACATGTTTATTTATAAATTCTACCAATAACCTTAGCCCTGAACGTGATTATGCGGACGTAATTTCGCATTCCATTTTAAACAAAACGGAAATTACTGACTCAGTCCGTGACCACGGCCCGTACAACTCGATCGAAACTTCGGGTATATCATACCTTATACTAAGTAGATTGCGTTAGTCTGTTATACAATTTTATGCCGAATACTGACTAATGGCTTTATATAAAACACGATAGCCGCACGACTGTTTTATATGAAACGCAGTGCAAATGTGCGGCAGCGGTCCGTCACAAAACGCCTAAATTGAAAGAGCCCTAAAAGTACGCAGAAACGGTTCGGTCTTGTCAGCCTTTGCCCATATCATAGTTTGGAAGTAGACTTCACTATTTATAGAAGCCATTTACAGGTTGACAAGTACATGACATTGAAACAATTACGACCACACCCTTAGTAGGCAGGCGGTGACGTCATCTCACTAGTTGTTGCTTAAGTCATCGTCTTAGGTCATGCAGGACGTGCTCTTACAAATTAGGGATAGGACATAGGAGTAATTTATTGACCTGTGGGCGATTATTAAACCGTTGACTAACTCTTACGCTATGATATCTTTTCTACTTTTGCTCTAAATCAAAGTCACTGGTAACTTATTTTCCATACCGAAAATTCTCTAACGGTATGTCTTGATAATCAAATTGTATGTAAATAATGCAAAAACTACTATATTTCATAGAGACAACAGTGAGTTTCAAAAATTACGTTTCCACAGCAAAAGTCGATTTGCTAGTTGAACATTTTTTTATATACCTAGTTTTGTAACTAGTTTTCGGTCTATGTATGTAATGTACTACCTACATTATTTACACCTACATTAGGTACATAAATTGGTTTGGAAGAGATGGCTAGGTGACGTCTAAGACACATTATATTCGGACACAGTGTCAAAATTGGCACTTTTTAATTTTATTATTTTTTTCACTGACGATTCGGACACCAATTAAAAAAGCTGCTTTGTACAGTCAGATAAAAAACTTCTAATGATTTATTTACATTAATTTAAAGAAAATATACAATAGTAAAAAACAACAAGTTGATTTTTCTTCTGGCCTGCTCGGGGTGAAAAAATAAAACTGTCGATTTTTTACTTCAATTTTATTTTCTTCAAATGTAAAATCCGTCCTCATTAAGACAATTATTATCGATTATAATCGATAGTATTGCTGTATAATTGACATTGATAGTATCAATTATACCGAAAATAACGATACTATCGATAGTTCAATCAATAGTATGGTCGCCTTTGCCTACTATTATTTTAAAATTTCCTGTTATTTATTTTGTGTATAATTGTGTAAGCAATAAAGTGTTTATCTATCTATCTATCTATCTATCTATCTATCTATAAATAGGTCAAAAAATAAAAAGGAACAGTCTATGAGTAGAACTACGAGCAATAAAAAATAGATAACGATATTTTTAAATATCTAGAGAATACTTATCGCAACTTGCTTTCCTCAGTCGGATGTTAAAAAAAATGTTTAACGTTCGCCATGTGCAACCTAGCCTTTAAAAAAAGTTAAAAAAGGTTTTATTTACATTAGTCGTTATTCTAACACCGATTCGGAACGCACGCATTCGTCTTTCAGGAAGAGCACGGCATTAAAAACTCATTCGATAGTTTCTCCTTTTAAATAATAAAATTTAATTTACTCATAGTTAAATTTAAGTTTACAAACATTAACCTAAATGAAATGTTTTTTATACTATTTACTTAAAAAAATATTCCAATCATAATAGTCAATGGAACAGATAAAAAGTAATTTATTATAGTGAGAATATCTGACGATTGTATAACTTATTGTTTATAAGCATAATAAACAGACGAAACAATAGGTATTGACCTTCTAGGCCTAGCACTACCAAATTCGGGTTACGATCGTGAAAACTAAGCAACTTTTACAATGTCCTCAGCTAGGTAACTATATCCTCATCATTTAAACTTACATTGTTCACTTACGTACAACAATTTAAACAACAATTTTGAATGTGCGTACATAATTAACTGTTTAGAATTTATAATAAGAATAACGTAACATTAAGACATAAACAAATTTAAATTATATGCTGTGTGACGTTACTTGTTCAAAGACACCGTGGTAATATAATTGTGCGCAATAAAGACATTGTTCCGGCGACATAAAGGAGCAACAGGTGCTCAGGGTTCCAATTCTTGAGGGACGTCTTGATTGTTCTCGTCTTTCTACTCGGCATTGTCTTACTACTCACGTTTTTGGTACGAGTATTATTAAATTAGTCTACATACACGGTAGGAAAACCTATTTGTTTTATAATAATAATAATAATAATATTAAACAATTTATTTTAGACACCTGGACCATAGAGTGTTAGTAACAATGTTTCTTAAACTAAGTTAGTAAGATTATTATGATAAATCAACATCAAATAAATTCAATAATAATAAAATTAAATCAATACAAAAATAAAATAAAATAACATAATTTTTAAAATAAAATCAAAATATAAATCAGACTTAATCAAAAATAAAATCAAAATAAAATAAATACAGACCAAATTAAAATAAAATAAGACAATAAATCAAATCAAATTAAAATACCTAAATAAATATAAAAATTAATATTAAAAAAAAATATATAAATAAGTTTAAGACATATTCGTTTTTATACGCTTTTTTATGAGCATAGGCCGCAACAACTGTTGAACTGGCTTGTTGAATTAATGTTTTGTTCCAGGGCTTTAAAAAAATGGTAACGATACTTGTTAAAGGAAGATACCGTTTCAAAAAAAGGTAACGTTATAAATAATTATAAATGATACCTAACCAAAATTAGACACAAAGCGAAATATTGTTAAAAAGAAAAACCAAAAATATACCTTTATTTTGTGGCATTCTTCATAATAATCGTAACACAAGTTGGCTTATGAAAGCTAACGGCTTTGTCACTGTAAACGTATCCAAATTACCGAATAAAAACATGAATGTCAAAATTTAATTACATTATTTATTAAAAATACAAGTAATACGACAAATACTATAAAAATCATAATATTCTGTTCTTTTTGTGATGCGCGTCTGTCCTTCTTTTATAAATAATTTGAAAGAGAATTTCAAAACACGGGTATACATAGGCAGGCATGCTTATAAATAGGCATGATTTTACAATAAAAAGAAGGACAGAAATGGGGATTCCTTTTTGAAGAACCCATTCCATAATAAATAGCAGGAGGTTCGACGCAGGTAGGGTACACCCTATACAGAGTCACTAAAAGGCAGGGTGCGTCACCTTACGTATCGAGTCCCATTAATTGATTCACGTAATTAGTCGAGTCGTAGTGGAATGATAAAGTAAACATTGTCATGTTTTGTTATGACGTAAGCCTTTGTTTTACTAATTTAACTTGTATAAAATCAGCTTTTCATTCTTGTAAAATGCATAGAACAGCCGATAAATCGCAGAACGGCTGATATTCCTTCCTACCACAGCTGTGGTAGGTAATAGGTGTGGTAGGTCTGTTTTGTGGTAACTGTGCACAGTTACCACAAAACAGACAGTAAAAATGTTTATGTATGTTTTACAAACTACTGTTATATATATATATATATGTATATTTATTAATATATATATGTTATTAATATATATATATGTAATAGGTAGGAGTGAATGAGAAAGAAGAAGACCGCTTTATATTTCTCTTTTCTCTCTTTACTCTGTACCTGCGACAAGACCTCGCTGTGACTACTCGTTATCATGGACCGGTCTTCAATTTAAAACGACGCACATTCATTTCGTGAATCGATAACTACAGTGGAATAAATGGATATGACTAAATGCGTTTAACAAACAAGGTGTGACGAAATGAGACTCATTCCGAGATGTGACGAAGTGCTATTATGACGAGATAGGAATAATCCCTCACTGTCACCGGATGAGTGACCAAAACAAATGTCTTGAACTCCGGACCGTGCTTTGAAAGCCCCGTCGTCAGCCCCGGTTGTTGTCGTAAGCAGTCTTTAAACGTTCATCAATAATTTGGGCTCGGGTGGTAGGTTTTTGCCCAATCTCCCCACTAAAGTTAAGGGTAACATGTCCAGTGTACCGGCCCCGACCAATGTCCATCCACGCGGCAATATTTTTTTTTTATAAAACCGGTGAAACTGCCGGTGTACATGTGAGGTACAGTGTACAAAGTACTAAAGGAGGTACTTACATAGATTAAAATTAAACGATATAATTAATATGATTATTGTTTTTAAATTTTTCATACAATGTTTAATATAAATCTTTAACGAAAAATCTTTCCTGTTATCTAACTGGAACAGGTTGTTAATACATGCCAGTCACTGGTTGCTAGGCAACGCTTTGTTGGTAAACATTCTTTATCCAATTTGGCTAGAGTTATAGAGAGTTTTGTTTACTATTCGAATTATATTGCCATTTATGCCAATTTTTCAAACAAATTCTCGTAATTCGTAATGGCGAAACTCAAACTAGGGCCCTGATCTTAGCAGCGAGTTGTTTAAGCTGATGACGATGATAAGAGAACAATACAATTACAATCTATAAAGTAAACTTTAAAATACAGAAAAAAGCGATTAAGTAGATAGATTTGAACGATTAGATTGCACATAAAACAAATTAAATGTTAAGTAACCAAAGTGTTTTTGGTTTTTTACAAATCAATTAATCATGAAACATTTTCATCCCGTATCGGGTAAGTTAGTAACGTACCTGCGTAATGATTACCTGATTGAACGGTAGTTGTTTTCCAATTTACTAAAGGGCAAACGAGGTTAACAGCAGTTTTAATTTAAAGATAATTTTCCTCTTTAAGAATGTAACCCAGTTACGAAGCATGTTAATTTATTGTTGATTTAGTCAACTTGGAATTGTTTTTCTTATACCTATCTCCTACTAAATGAAAGTAAACTAAGATCATTTTAATCTTTTAATATTTTTTTTATAGATTTTATCACCAAAAATTCTAAAGCTAAATTTAGATCAACTCAGCTTATAACGTAAGTTCCGTCTTACTCCAAAACGTGGACTTTCTCGAATACTACTTTTTAATACAGCAGCGTCAAATAAAACCAGATTTAACTTTAGTCCCTTCTTTAAATTAACCTAAACTAATTTTAACACTTAATCATTTATTAATCCGTATCAGTTTGATATTGACACATAGGTACACAAATTTCTTGTTTTTAAATGATTCAAAAGCGTGATTACTAACTGAGACATTATCTGTTGCTATAAAGATTAAACTTTATCTTCCACTGATATAACATTATGTTACTTAGTTTGTAAGAATATATAAGAATATTTATGTTAGCAAATGTTAGTAAGCCTATAAATAAAAAATATAGTAACTATATTACAACTGTAGAGTGAAAGAAACACCGATATGGCAGCTAAATTAACATAATCGAAACAATTGTTCAGTTTTCACAATTATCTTTGAAGATCCTATATCTTTGATAGTATCGTTTTAGAAAATATTTTTGTTATAATACCTATACCTACCTACCTACCTAGAAAACGTTTAACACGGCCCACATTAGAAAAAAAGCAATAGCATAACAATTTTCAAATATTCTTCTCAAGATGTTATTAAAGAGATAAAACCACCTACAATGCGTTATGCGGAACTATGTAATTTGTCAATTACAACCGAAGAGTTTGTTGATTGATCCTCTGGCCTAGCTTATCATGAGTTCATACGTCCTAGCGTGGCCGTAAGCCTGCCATTGCCATCACGATTACATCACTGGTCATTAAATCTATTCTCGACGGCCGCGGCAGGCGTAGGCTGCGGTTTAAAGCTCGCGTTTGTCTAACATTTCACTGCACATTGATTAATTTGGACGCTCATACGAGTTTAGACCTCATCATCATGCTTTATAGTAGCTAATAGGGTTTATTTTTATATGCCTTATGTAGCAATAAGCCGTGCTTGATGGTAAATGGTCACTGGTAAATGGTTTGCAATGCCAGAGGTTACACAGACTGCAATAATTTCGATTGTTTCAAGGTGATTGTCATATCATTGTGAAAGATAAAGTTTAATTTATGGCAACAGATAAACAGAAAACAACAACAGATTTTATTAAGTAAACACGGTTTTAAAGTCGTTGTAATGTTATCAATACATATTATAGTATAGAATCTGACCGTGCTTCGTATAAAAATAAAAATAACAAGAACTCAGCTTATTTATCTACGTAATTGTCTTAATAAAATTTTGGGAATCTTTACAACAATTCGTTCGATAACATAATTTCTGAGTATGAATGAAATTATCCCAAATTACACATAAAATTATAATGAAGTGTTTACAAAACATTTTAAAGATTCAAATTTTTTTGAAGCACACCCATGTGCCTACCTTAATTCCTATTTGTTATTTCTATATATTTTCATTTGATTGTGTGTGATGTATTAGAGATACAAATTAAAGTGTTACTATTCTATTTTGTGTTACTGAGCCGGCAAACGATACGGGCGATACGCTAATGAAAAACGTCCCGCACCCCATGGAGTCCTGCTCGATCCTCTAAAAGTCACTACACATTTACATGATACACTAAACATGTATACTCGCAGGCTTAAGACACCGTACTCGTAGAACAAGGGTACGACGACCGGTTCACACGCGCGTATACCTGCCACAGAAATGTACCGAAGCGCTTCTCCCCACCACCCCTACGACCCGTTCAACCCAAGCCGAGCGTGGTCCTAGCCTTGAAAGGCGTCCTCGGGTTGTTCTGCTCCCAACCCGATGCCATTCCCTCTAGAACCTCTGACGGTGTTTTGTTTCACAGTCGAGGGACCCTTTAAGTTTCTCGTCGCCCCCAAAAAAGTCCGATGACGTTAAAAATGCCGCCAGAGGCAAACAGCAAATTCTCTCCAAAAAAAAACATGGACGCTTACCGAGGGAGCGCTCGCGTCGCTGACCCTAAAGCTTCAGACCGTTGTATGTCTCTTAGCCTTGTAATATCACTGGATGGAGTACACTTCAAACCGGAATAAAGTAAAGCAAAACAATACTGTTTGTCCGCAGAAATAGGAAGGTACTAAGGTGGTCGAAATCCAGTCGAATTCTAAGCATCATCCTACCTCAACGCATATGTATAATGATTTTTCATGATAAATGAGTAGAAGGTAGGTACGTATGTGAAAGTAAACAACAATGCCTTTTACGAATACCATTATCCCGCCTTTTTCGCACAATTAATGCGTCCATAGTAATGCACGATCGCATGCCGTGAACGCTGCCAGAATTTTTAACTGTCTATCTAGCATAATTAAACCCACTATAAAGACAGGTCGTGCATAATCAAAGCGAGTATACAGAGCGATTTCGAATTTCACTTATTAAATCTGTGTTCATCAAGTTAGATATTCAAGAGCTTTATCTATAAATAGAAAAATACGTTCATAAAGAAATGTTTCAAGCGTTTTAATAAGAGCATCAACTCTTTCATGTTACTTGAGATAAAAACAAAACATTACTTTTATTTATAGGACTGTGAGTGGTGCTGTTGTAGGTTCATTGTGTTCAACTGTGTGGCTTTATCCCAGGCGGCCGCATAGCATTGCATTCACTCCTAAATTCGGAGTGACTTTAATTTACTATGATTGTGGAACAAAGGAAGAAAAATAAAAATAAACTTACCAATTCCAGGAACTTGATAATAGACAAGCGGTTGATGTTCATTTTTGAAATTTGAAAATAGACGCGTTTGTTTACAAAGTAAGTTTACACGGGCACACGTGCGCGTTGAATGGGGACGCTAGTGAGACTGCGCGGTGTAGGTAGATCCTCCCCTCTGTGGGAAGGAATGACGAGGCACGCACTGCTGTGGTGGCCAAACTTTTTGTTGAAAAGAGATCTTACTCACGAATACTCACGATACGCATTGGTGCGTGACACGGGCATAGTTAAGTAGTATGCGGGGCTCAATGAAATCGTAACGCGACATGCAAGCAGTTACAATTATCCTGACATTACTGTAGTAAGTAAAGTAGTAGCACATAAGTAAGTATCTGTGGTAGTAGTAAGTAGGTACTGTAAGTATTTATTAAAACGAAAACTGTCAGTGTCAACTAATGGCTAATGCTATGGGCATAAAATATACCATTTAAGTTTTCCCAAAATTTTCGTATTTAGAAAGTGTTTATTTTTTAAACGTACCTACGTAACTAGGTATATGCACAAATAGTGGACACTCTACGTCTTTTCCGATAATGACATCATCCACTATCGACTTCATTCACTTCGTGTAAACTATGAGATTTATCAGTATTAGATGAATGAAATTATTTCTATAGATGTCTGCAACCTGAATTAATAAGAATGCAAAAAATATTAGCTTCATTACAAATGGATAACCCAGTATATGGTGGTACGTTGATTGAAATAATAAAAGAAAGTGTTCAAAACAGTTTCGAAAAATTTAATTTAGAAGACCCAACATTCCGGCAGCAGTATCGTATCCATTCTTCAAATGAAAGTGGGTGCCTACTAAAAATAAGAAGGAGTAAGTAAAGCTGTTTATCATAGAAGTCAGGAAAATGAAAAATGACAATTTGAAAAATGGCCCCCAGACATCAGAAAGAAAAAAGAAAACAGCTAATCTTACTACATGTTCGAGGATTCATACTCCTCAGCAACCAGTGAGGGTGGTTGTTGTGCCAATACTACAGTAAATCTGGAAACCTTACAATATTTTAAGGATGAGTGCACAAGTCTGGCGATACTAAACGCTTATCCTACAATAAAAAAAGTATTTCTAAAATATAACACATCCTTACCAAGCTCAGCACCAGTGGAGAGACTTTTTTCATATGGTAGGACTATAATGAGACCTCACAGAAGAAAAATGAGTGATAATGTATTCGAACAACTGGTAATGTTAAAAAGTGTAATAAATAAAAATAAAGAGAATTGAACTGGACAAAAGGTATTTGTATTTTGAAAAAGTATTTTGAAAATACCTATTTTGCATTTAGCATTTAAAATACAAAACGCAAAACTATTTGGTATTTTGCATTTGAACTAGTAAATCGAAAAAGTATTTACATTTTGTATTTAAATACATTTCTTAAACTATTTTGTACATATAACTTGTTTTAACAAAAATAGTCACTTATTATTTTATTAAAAAACGAAATTTATAATCTACAAAACTATCCACAAGTAGTATTGAAATAGAACGCGTTTGTTTACAAAGTATTCTCCTATAAAAACTATTTTTTGTAGGGAGCCATCTTAAGGTATTTTAATGGTTTCCGGCTTTGCTATAGTAAGTCGTTGGCCCCCAAACAGGTAGTAAAGTAAATGCAACCTACTTGCCCATAACATTAGCAAGATCAAAAACAAAAAAGTTAGTTTACGTTGTTATGTTATGTTTTAAAGAGTTACTACTAATTCTTGCGATATTATACGTACTGTACTGTAATTGTGCTAAATTTAAAAATGACACAATACTAAAACCTATAACAACTATAAAAATCGTAGATCATGAGAATGTTTTATTGACATTCAATTAAAACTTTATTGTTATTGTGTGTCCTTGCACGCAAAGCATACGCTTTGGTGTATTGTTGATCGAAAGCTTTGGTTCATGATGGTTTCTGTAAAATTTTCTGTAATATTCAGAAAAGTATTGTAAAAATGTGTAAGAGGAATAAAAAGATTATAAGTAAAAAATTCAACACCTCTTAATTGTTAGCTTTTACTTATATAATATCAATTCGATTTTGATGATAGGTCTTGAGCATTAAAAAAGTAGAATAGAACTAAAATTGACATAGGAATAGTTTTTATTACAGCAGCATTGTTTTATTTATATCCTCTGCATGTTCCATTGCTTTTGTTGTGATCCCTGACTCCAACTATTATATTATTGTATTTATTAACGTGTAAACACAACACGGAGGCGCCGCAGTACACCGAGAAGGAGATGGTGGGACGAACTGTGGATGTATTTAAGCAAAATTGGAATCAATTAGCTAAGAACCGCAATGGGTGGAAAAAGGCCTTTGCAACCACTGCTGGGCAAACCCAGCAGTGGGACAGAATTCAAATTCTCTCAAGAAGTCCGCCCGAGGACTTAGTAAAGCCCCACATCTTTACTGAGATACTCGAGGGGTTGGGGTATATTATTTCTCACTTCTCATTTCTATTATCATTCATCATCATCATACCGGAAATAATTATTGTTTATTTATGTATAACTTGTAAGAAAAATTACTTTGACACTGGCTAAATGTGCTAATCGCACAAAGCCATCAACTAAATGAAAAAAAAGTGATATAAATATGGTGGCCAGTGTGACCGTGGTGTGACCATGGCAAAGTATTTTAATTTTTAACAGCCTTCAAAAAAAGGAGGAGGTTCTCGATTCGACTATTTATAACTTTTTAGTGTCAGAATACTTTATTGTTTTTGTATTTTTAATTTGATTTAGGAAATTTACTGATTGTGTATTTTCTTTGGGTTAGGTTTTTTTGAAGGAGGTTTTAAAGTATATTTTTGTACCATTTATCCAGAAAGATAATATTTTTAACTATTAGTACGAATAGTGTACAAAGTCCAAGCCGGAAATGAAAAATGTCCTTTAAAATAAAGTAATTGACGAAAACTGTTGTCGAACCCTACCATACTCATATTTATAAATATAAATTGCGTATATTGTCAACAGATCCTTAATATATGTAAAAAATTTAAGATCGGATGTTGATGACGTAGTTGTTGACTCTACTTTATGGCTCCTGTGTAGTGATGTACCGTGCCCGGGCACATTGCCAAGGACTGGAAAAATTGCCGGCAGCGTTTCCGGCAATGTTCCCAAAGTGGGAATTTACTGGGAGTTTTGGTTAATTCTTCAGAAATTTTTAAATATTTGTTTTGAATTAACTTTACGTTATTATTGCCTATATAATTGAAATATAAACTAACAATAATGTATCATAATAACGAAAATTCCCAGTACATTGGCAATGTTCCCGGCAATGTTCCCGGCAATGTTCCCAGCAATGTTTCCAGTTTATTGCTGGTTATTTTGGGTTAATATAAGAAGCTATTTATTTACCATGCCGGAAAATTTTAAGTAAAATTTTAATACTTCTAACCTAAATTGACTTACGTAATAAATAGTCACTAAGCTTTAAGGAAAGTCCAGCTATTATTAAAAACAGTTTTAAACTATGTAGATAGCTTTATTTTTCTTAATAGTCAACCAAAAAATTACAATTCATACATTCAACGGTTTATAAATAACGCAACCTTAGAAAACTATGTAATTTACCATCTAAAAAAACAACATTCATAACACAGTATGCGACAAATTAGCTTTTAGGATAATAAACTGAATGTTAAAACAAAAACGCAAGATTTTTAAAAATTGTATAGTTACCTATTTAAAACAATAATCTTTCAATTCCACTAAGATCGTCTTATAATTAAAATCAGATCAATTCTTTGGCAACAACAATATTTACTCTAAATTAAGAGGATCATCATTATTGAATATACTATCAATACAAATCTATCGAAATTCTCAGCATCTTCCTCGAATATTTCAGTCACTGACCTAAAGCCCACTGGTCCAAATCAAAATCTTCTTCTGAATCACTTCTTGAATTGACTTCTATGTCAGTGCTCTCTGTTACTCGCGTCAGACGTCATGTCCTTCGAGTTAGCTCTCTCTGTAGAACATGTAGAAACATTCTCGTTCATAAGTTTCCAATTGCGAGCTATATAGCAAATTTTTCCTGCTCTTTCTATTGTATGTTTTATCGAGTGTGGATATAAGAGAATGTATAATTGATCTTTTCACAGATGCAGAAGTAGAGGGTACATCCCCGTTACACACGACTTTAAAGTTTATACTGACACCCCCCACCAACCGTCAGGTCATAAAGTAGGTAGGTATGCCTGCGCAAGCACAAGGAACCATCTGCGTCAGGTCATAACGCCAGATCAGGACGCGCCGAAGCGTATTCTTCATCCCGAACTCTTAAGACTAGTGTCTCGAGCGAGTTGCCCCGTGGACACGTATAGTCCACTACCTAATATCCAGATAGGTTACCGGAGCTGTAAGCTCGCTCACTTCTCGTTGCACTAAGAGCACACAGCAGCTTTCCACTGCTCGGGTCGTCAACTCTAAAGTCGACTACCAAATGTTCTCTTTGGTGGCGGGGTTGTAAGCCACTTCTCAGTACTCATCCAGGTACCTCGCCAGTTCTACAATCCTACGCGGCTGGCTTAACCGGAGACATTGCATTTAGCGGACGCCTCTACTAGTTATCCAGACTAGTGCCGGAGATGTTAGAAGCCTACTCAATGAGAACCACCGAGCCGAACAACTACTATGGACAAACTCACGTGCCCCGCAGAACCTTTTGCTTCGGGCTAACCGAGACCTCTACTCGGACCCACTCGCTGAGCACGAGATGGAAGCCTGGCCAGACCTCAACCAGGCAAACGAACATTCCCATCTCTACAGCTAACTACATAGCCACCACGAATCCAACCCATGTCCGAGACGACCCTGCCAGAGACGCCCGCGAAGGCATAACCAGCAAGGGGCTTAGGATTCGAACTCCCGTGGAACCCTTGAAAAAAACAGCCGGACCCGTAGTTCCAACGGCCATACCCTATATTAGGGTCAGTAGATAGGGACAAGTAGAGGGTACCGTGAAATTTTTTATTGCAACATGACACAACGGTGTATTCGTGAAAAAGGTGGTCCACCATTCTTTAGGGTAACTACTGCAAAATGTATATGATTCTGTTAAAAAAATCTGTCAAAATGTCTGCTGGGAATTTTGGGCAATATTCCCAATGTGCCCGGAAGTTTTCCAGGCACATTGGGAGTGGAAAATTTCCGGCAGTGGCAATATTGCCAGGCGTACATCACTACTCCTGTGACATGTACAAAATAAATGTTGTGTGTTGATAGATTTTCACGGGTCAGACAGACTAGTTGGTTAAGTGCACCGATACCGGTTATACAACAGAAGGTGCTGGTTTGAATCTAACCTGTAAAGAGCATTTTAACACTTTTTCTTAATTTTCCGCGATGACAATATTATATTGTTTAAAATTAACATAATGGTAATGGTTATATATAATTTTACGCAAATTTGGCAGCAAAGGAATTACAATTTAATAAGTTTTGAAAATTTTATACCATCAAGATTTAAACCCGCACCCCATGACATACCAAGTCAGGTGCACTACCGATTATGCTATAGCTACCATGGCTCGGTCCAACCCATCGATGTTGATATGGTGGTTATTTATCTCTGAAGGCAAAAGTGGCGTGACCTGTGTATCTAGTAAATATAAAATGAGTCAGTTTAAGCACTATCATAATCGAGTTACACATTACGACACGTTTATAAATAAACTTTACGTTGCTACATAAAAGTAAATGCAAATAGGATGTTTACGTTTGTATTTTACGGGTTCTCGTATATGAATTGACCGATTCGATAACTTTGTAAAATAACCGTTGAGATTAACCTGTCATCTGCCGCGAGCACTGATCAGTGCCATAAACAATTAAAATTCTTTTGTGTCTGTATTCACGGTATCACGGTAGATACAGGTTAAACACGAAAATCACAAAGTAAGTAATTACTAAAAGTATTATAATTAGTAAGCAGAAGAGCCTACTCTACTCCTAATAAGTACATATTATTATAGACTTATTAGAAGTAATACTTAAACTTACTGACTTTAGCTTACGTCTTTTTCTCTTCTTTTTCGACTATTTCTTAGCTAGACAATTTCTACAAAATCTGTCGCCATAACGACAATGTTATTAAATGCTGTGTTCAGGCTGTAAGAAGAGAAGCTCCTCGGTAGTGGAAGTGTGCTTCTACCTTCATCCTTATCGATACTTACTTTCAGTGAGATGAAGGCCAAGCGATTCCTCGATGTGCCGTAAAAAAAGGATGACATGTTTTTATTGTAGGGAAACTACGAATGTAGGCGCTACATCGGATAGTAATCAGCTACTGACCTCGACCGTGAAATTTGGAGGACATCTACCTATTTAAACTACGGAAGTACGCATTAACAGCTTTATGTTAGTTACATAGCTTATTCCAAAATACAGAAGATGCAGCTCCGAAATATACGAAATAGCTGGGCAAGCTCCCTTATCATGGGGCTCTTCTCTAGTCTTGCCGGCCCAGATTGACACTAAACCGATTACCTATATAAAATAAAGAAACTAGAAGAGTTTGGCTAAAATACTCTGGATACCCACTAAAAATATAAGGAACTTATTTAAAATAAAATAAAATGTTACTATTGGAGAAAATGTTACCTAAATATTGAAAAACTCCTGAATGATAAAGAATCCCCCTTCCTCCTTTCCTTCATAGAAGTACACGTGCTGCTCTTCGGAGTCACCGCTTCACTGTCTCACTCGTTTCTTTGTTGGAATAGATGGAATAGTCTACCAGCACACGTTTTCCCTCCTTCCTATGATATGGGGTCCTTCAAAAGAGGCGTGACGAAGTACCTTGTGGGCCGGCAGAGTGAGGTTCACTAATGTTACGTTTGTTTTCACGCTGCACCAGTTATCTTCGCGTCTGGACTCCATTTCCACTTAACATCAGGTGGGATGGAGTTATTTGCCCAGCTATCGATAAAAAAAAAGTATAAATTTTAATGATTTTTAACTACTTAATGTTTTTATTTGCGTACAATTTGTGTTTGTTGTTTGTGAATTTAACAAAAATAATTAAAAAATAATTAAAAATAATTACTCAAGAATTTGCTTACACGCCCCACCTTCTAAATTTGGCACACCGTCATTGGTAAAGAATGTTGTACCTCACCACCATTTTTGTCACCTTCATTGTAAACATTGTCATTTTTATGTAAATAAATGATCTTTATTTTTGATAGCACATAAAACATTAAAAAAAATTAAGCACATGATCGGCGGTAAGGTTTGGTAGTAATCTAGTAAAAGTAAGGTGTGTGAAAGTAATCAGGGGGGTGGGTAACCACGAGCTCTTATAGCAGTATTATTGCAGTTGTGAAAAACGAGACACGTGTAGCGGCGAATATACACGCTTCTCTTTTCCACAACTACAATAATACTGCTATAAGAGCTCATAGTCAGGGGACAAGTCGTGTTTTTAGTAAAAAAAAACACATTGTTTACTTTCTTCATTATCATTTTATTGGTGTTGTCTGCAGCATGCTATACCATAATATTTAATGCCAGTATTTAATAATATAATATTTAATACCATAATAATACCAAAATATTTAATACCATAATATTTAATACCGTAAGCAGTTGCTATAAGAAGGGTTTTGACCAAAAGTGGTATTTTAGTAAAAAAAACCCGTTCCGATTCTTTTACACACCCTACTTCTTCCGCTACTTTAAAGCAGTTTCTGCATTACTGTATCTCTACTTCATCAAGTAGAGATACAGTAATGCAGAAACTGCTTTTTGTCATTTCAATTGATCTACCATCGTAGATCAATTGAAATGACAAAATGCAAAAGATCCTTTGGGTCGTACTGGTCACCAGGATGTTCTGAACACATCTCCATAGCATGCAATCGCGAGTATGGTAATCATACTACTCGTATACAATAATGATGATGGGCCTTGTGTGGTAGACCATGGGTCTTAATAGGCTATCATATATCACTTTCAATAATAGCATGACGTGAGTCATCTCCTTAGCGAGAAACATCGAGCAGTAAGTAGTTAGTATGTTGATGCTAGGTACTACTCTCTAAAGCTTTAAAGGTACAAAATGAATTCAATTTGGAAAATTTTAATTAAATTTTAATTGTTAAGTTCTAAATTATTACTATGATGAACTATGTTAAATTTATTTATTGATTTTGATATTGTTCGTGTTGTGACGTTTATTACTTGTAACCATAATCCATGTTACAGATGCTTATTTAGTCTTATCCAATTATTTTAAGTTTCCCCGATATTATTGTACTTCTGACTGTCTGACTGTTTTTTTATTGGTATTGATGACATGATATGGATTACTTTATAAATGACATCAACATCAAAATGAGCAATTGCTTATTTTTTCAACGAGTGTAACAATGTAATCAAATATTATGAGTGTACAAGTTACTTCAATCGTATGTGACTAACTGAATCTATCGTTCTACGTGCCTAAGAAAATTAAACGACAAATATAATAGGTAAATCATTAAATATAGTATAGAGAGAGATTGTAATGTTGTTATAGTATATTATATCTACTAGACCTTAAAGCAGACGAGTCTACTGACTGTCTACTGCACTGACTGACTCCGCTGTCGCCTCTAAAGGTGAGGATGACAGGCTTTACAATGGAAATTATGTTTAGGGATAAAAGCTTTATGGAAAACAACAGTAGGAGTTTAAATATATTTACATTAGTGATATTATTAATTACAATTTTCGGAAACATGAGTGTTATGAACATCGTCCGTAGTACACACACCGGCATATTTAGCGGAACACAAAAAAAAGGCCGAATTTCCTTTTTGTGCAACATTGCTGGCTGGTTTTCACTTTATTTAATTTTAGAACAAAATATTTTTAATTGAAAAAACAATTGAATGTCTCCCTACATGCAATTGTTTTTGCTTTGTTAGAACTTACACCAATGTGAGCTAATTTTCTATGGTGGTTATTTTATTCTTTGGTTTGAAATTTCGTAAAATTTACATTCAGATACAATATTATTTGTTGTTTTTTTAATTTAAATTCTCTTTGAACGTCAAGGACATCATAATGCCCGATTTGACCCCAACTGAGATTGCCAAGGCACTTGAGATTAGGAGAAATGGTCACACCTATAGAGCGATCTCCAGAATGCTTGGTCGACCTGTTTCCACTATTCATCGCAGTATTAAACGATTCAGGGAGGCTAATGCTTATGTGAGAAGACCAGGACAAGGCAGAAAAAGGGGTACTTCGAGCAGAGATGATCGTTTCATACAACTTCGCGTACGTAGGAACCCCCGCCTGACTGCTGTCCAAGCCAGAAATGAGCTTAAAGAAATTCGAGGTGTATTAGTAAGTGAGCGTACGGTAAGAAGAAGACTCAAAGAAGCTGGTTTTGGTTCGTTCATGCCCGCCAAAGCTCCAAGACTTGAGGTACATCACCGTAGGAACAGACTCACTTTCGCCCGGGAACATCAACTTTGGAATGCTGACCATGGGGTAAGGTATTGTTTACTGATGAGTGCAGAATTCTTTTGAACCAAGTTGATGGAAGGCAAAGAATATACAGACGCAAAGGAGAACGATACAATCAAGCAAATTTTGAAACTACCGTGTCATATGGAGAAGGATCAATAATGGTTTGGGGAGGGATATGCTTGGGAGCTCGTACGGACTTGGTGGTGATCAATGGAGGGAATCTGAATGCAGATCGCTATATAAGAGACATTTTACAAGAAAATGTTGTACCGTTTGCCCCCTTTATCGGTAATGGCTTCACTTTGATGCAGGATAATGCTCGACCACATACTGCTCAAACAACTCTAGCATATCTGAATGATGTGAATATCACAGTCATGGAGTGGCCGGCGAGATCACCGGATATGAACCCGATAGAGCACATCTGGGACTTGCTGAAAAGAAGGGTTAAATCCAGATCTCCAGCTCCAGTCAACATGGGTGAACTGCGAACCGTCTTAGTTGAGGAATGGCAGAGACTGCCTCAAGAGACTCTGGATAACATTATTCTCAGCATGCCTAGAAGGGTGGAAACTTTAATTAGGGCACGCGGAGGAAACACACGATATTAATTTGATTATTTTCCCTTAAAAACATGTTTATAAACACTTTTTAAATTTTCGTTAATGCCTTCAATAAACCCTGAATAGTACATTTTTTACAAAAGATAATTTTAGTTACAAAATGTGTATCACATGTGAGCTCATTTTAATTTTAAAAGGTATAATTTTAAACAAGTAAAGCAATATATATATATATGTTTTTCAAATAAAGCAATAATTAAAAAAAAAATCAGTCCTTTTTTTGTGTTCCGCTAAATATGCCGGTGTGTGTATTACAAATTGTATGAATAAAATCTTTAGGAAGAAAAATTTTAGGAAGAGTGATCATTCGGATTACAAATCGGTAGGAATAACAATTTCGAGTAAAAAACTTTAGGTGTGCCAATTATGGATCCGATAAATAACATGTAGCAAAACTATAAGTATAAGGTTGTTTTATTGAAACTTATTAAAGCATGCTACATAACTTGCTATATTAACATTTTTTGTAATATAGTCTGGACGCACCTTAGGGTATGCACACTGATAAACGATATTATAATTTATCGGTTATCGGTCCATTTAGGAGAACAATATATATTGAAATAAATTTCGACAAACACCGATAAATGATATAAAAAATATACGTAATGAGTGAGTACCTACCGTATAGGTAGGTGGGGAGATTTCAAAGAAGTCATACCAACGACAGTTTCAGAGTAAAAAATATGCACAAAATTAATATACAAAATAAGATGTAGGTTTGAGATAAATTATATAAATGTTTGACGATCTGTTTCAAAATAGGTAGTAAGCTGCAGTATTTTTGTCTCTAATAGCATAGCCTTTTCCATTGCTCTTTGGGTGACTTGTAATAAATTATAATTCTATTTTTACCTCTCCCTGCATTTATCCCGAGCTTAAGTATCAGTATCCTATAGAACCGCCCACGGGTTTTCCGCTTTTATAACTCGGCTCAAAAGCCCTATAGATCAAGAAAGGTATGGAGATCCAGGTTTCAATTCCCATGTCGGTGTCAAAGTGTCTTTTGTATTTTTTGAGGCTTATCACTTACCCGCATTTGGCAATTGTAACTTTGACTCGATTTCAATGATGGAGGCCTTAGCAGAGCAGTGTGACAGTATATTTATTTACTTTCATAAAATCCTTCATTATAATCTATTACATAGAAAAGTTCAGGAGAAGTCCTACGAGTAAGTATAACAAACTTCTACACTTTGACATTTCAATTAACTTTTAACAATATTTCAAAACACCAAGATTGAGAAGCGTTCCCACACACATTGTCCTTCACGCGGATATGTAAATTCGCCAAATACCGAAAACGTAATTTAAGTTTGCTAGCTAATTGTGGTTTGTAACTGATGACTCTATTTTAGATGTGGTCATTGAGTTCCTCAACGTTAAAGCACGCCACCCAATCAAGGAATGACATAATAATGATGACATAAGATCTATTAGCAAGGTAATGAAACAATTCAAAAAAGATCTTTTTGCTTATTAAACACCTACTTAAAGTTTGAGAAGGTGTAGATATCGTGTGACTGGAAAGGACTAATTCACTTGATCTATAGTGACTGTGACTGGGAATAGGAAGCTTTTTAATATCTTTATTGTTATTAATGGAATCTGCCGTTATTTTGCGGAAATTCATTTTGTTCAAATAAACTTACAAAAAGTGATTTTTTACATGTAATTTTTACGCAAATATTGTTGCGAACAAATTACAAATTGAAAAAAGACAAAGTGTTGAAAAAATTCCACGAGCGGGATCCGAACCCGCACCTCATGACATGCCGGGTCAGGTGCACTACCAACTATGCTATCGTGGCCCAATCCAACTCGCCGAAATTAATCAACACTATCTACTTTTTCTTTTTAATGGCTTTGCACAAGCATTTAGCCAATGAAAAAGTCTTACAATACTTAAATAAACAATATTAATTTCTTTCATGTATGATGATGATGATGATGATGAATGATAATAGAAATGAGAAGTGAAAAATGATTTACCCTAACCCCTCGAGTATCTCAGTAAAGATGGTGGGTCTAAGACCTCGGGCGGACTTCTTGAGAGAATTTGAAAAGTGATGTTGCGCTGTTATTTTCATTTGCCAACACTCATGCACACTCACGAACACTTACCGGTTAATAATCCACCATTATTTCACATTAATATTCGACATGACACAAATTTTAGAAAATAAAACAAAACCGCAGACATGACTCTTCACTTTCCCGACAAGAAGCTATCAACTCTTACTCTGTAAGCCAAAGGAGCCCTATTCAATGTCGACAACTACGTCATCAACATCTTTCTTTCTTTTTTTGTCTTTTTTTTTTTCAATTTACGAAAAGAGCTTTGAACCGTCCATACCTTTTTTACCCATTCAGCACTTAGAGCATTAAATGCTCTAAGATTCAGGACTTAGAGCATTAAATTCAGGACGTCTATTTTTTAGCTGTGGAAAAGAATGGGTACAAGAAACTCTACTTCGACTTTATTGTTGTTTGTTTAGGGGATATTTATTTAAAGAGGTTTTAGTAGTATGAAGCATGTGCATTGAGGGAACAGTATCATTTTATTTGTGTTTTATGCATCAAGATAGGGTGGGTGTAGGACCGTGTTCGACACTTTTGTCTTCGCCAAAAAATTACCGAAAACTACATTGGTTTAACGGGATGCCAGTACACCATTTTATTTAATGTCAACTTAATACCTTAAGGAGCAGCCGGGTATGAAACACTCCAAATCCTTCCTAGGTGAAAACGCCTTAGGACGGAGTAAGTTCACATGCGGAGGCAGTACAAGGCAGGCCCGATTAACCATCGGTGCCTTGACAGGGCACTATGCCACAAAACAAATGCTTCACAGAATGCATCTATCAACAAATAGCTTGTGTAGGGCATGTGGAGAGGATATGGAGTCAATGCAGCATCTACTGTGTGACTGTAACTCTCTGGCTAGGAAAAGAATGGGACTCCTAGGGTCGGCCTATCCGAAACCGAAGGACTTCAGGCTCTTCGTTCTAAAGGACGTGGCCAAACTTATGGCATCTATCTTTACAGAGGAAGAAGAGTGAAAGGACGGGGTTGCACAAAAGATCCCGATGGGTCGAAGTGTTACTGCAAGAGGGAAACCTCAGCAGGCCCCACTAAGATAAGACAAGATAAGATATGCTTAAGCAGTAGCCATAAGAAAGGTTTTGGTTATTAAAGCGATTTTTATAGCTAGGTATATAATTTTTATCTCAATAACATATTTATGTCTGTCTGGTCTGAGGTAATAGTGACTCACCTTTTCATAGGTCCTGGGTTTATGTTCTCGGTAGGCATATACCGTCGGCCTACTTCTACTTAATTTATACTTAATTCTACCTCCTTTTAACTTATTAAAAGACAAATAAGAGTGTATCAGGAACTTACTCATCATCATCATCAGCCTCTAAGCCTCAATGTTGGACTCTGGCCCTTCCACATAAAAAATAGCATAATGGGGATCAAAGGATGGGTCATGCCAAAACCTACCCCCACCACGCTCGACCAATCAAGTTGGGGGCTAGGGTTATATATTGATAGTATGGGCAACTAATTTTTTGCTGTAATCCAAGCTATTAGGAATATTTATAGCAACTCTTTATGGCAATCAAACCATTTACTGAATGCCTATTGTGACCCAGTAACGTACAAAATACTCTTTTTAGTTCTAGTGGCAACTATGACAATCTTATTTTAAATATCACTGTACAAATGTACTTCTATTACATTAAAATTACTACAATAACAATTCTCTAAAAATGAAAAAAGGTGTTCATTGCTGCAGTCTGTGTCATTGTTCGTTTGCTGCCATCTAGCGAGAAACAGTTGAAACATTATCATATGCTTTACGTTCACTCGCCTGACCACAGAATACATTGCCTGACTGTTGTTACATTGGTAAACAATTTCTGTACTTTAAAAGAGGTGGCGCTGTTTTGATGGATAAAGAAAAGCATGTTTTTAGATAGCACTTATTTGGTCGCAGAGAATTATTAATTCTGAGCTTTATGTTTCTAGTTAAGTATCATTTATATAGTAAATACCGAATTAGTAAAATGGCATAGCAGGACATAGGAGGACAGTCAGTATGTAGTGGTAAAACACGATAATTAAATAAATAAATAATACTAGTTACACATAAACCAATTTTCCATAAAAGTCTAGTATTTCAGTTGCGTTTTTAGTTTCACAGTTAGGTTTCTTGTTACCTATAAGTTTAATAAGAAACCTAACAGAAATAATTTATTTTATAATTTTAATCACAAATCACCACTTTATTGCGCATCACAAACATCACTAAACACAATCTAAGATAATTTTACTATTACCGAAGTTACATCACGAGCACGAGTTCGCTGGTTTCTTAGACTTAGTTCTAGTGCTGGCGTTGTCTTTGTGCGCGGAGCAGACAGTGAGCAGCGAGTCGATTGCCAGCAGCGCGGCAGTGGTCAGCGAGCAGACGGTAGCGGCCTGCACGTTGCTGCGGCGAGCGCAGGGTTCTAGTTATACTTACATAAAAACCATTTCAATAGAAGTCTAGTCTTTCAGTTGCCTACGAATAAGACCAAGAAACCTAACTGTGACACTAAACAGAAATAATTTACGCAAAATCACAAAGCACCACTTTATTGCGTATCACAAACGTCACTAAACACAATTTACTACAGATAATTTTACTGAAGTTATATCACGAGCACGAGTTCGCCGGTTTCTTAGACTTAGTCCTAGTGCTGACGTCGTCTTTGTGCGCGGAGCAGACGGCGAGCAGCGCGTCGATGGCCAGCAGCGCGGCGGTGGCTAACGAGCAGACGGCGGCGGCCTGCGCGTTGCTGCGGCGCACGCACGGCGGCACATCCCGCCACCAGCGCAGCGTCAGCGCGCCGCACCCGCCGAACAGAACACCGCCAGACGCGGACCACCACGCGTCCACGTAAGCGTCCGCTGCTGCCGACACAACTTCTCCTGAAACAAAATAGAGATTTTTCTACGGTAGGTACTACTGAGTTGACGCCTCAGTGGCCGTATGGCTAAACCCTAGGCCAGATATACAGAGGTCCTAGGTTCAATTTCCAGGTCGGGCAAGATGTAAGTATTTCGCATTTTTCGATGCATAGCCTAGCATTATAGCATTTGGCAAGCATGGTGAAGCCAATACCTATTTATTAGTTGTAAAGATGACTAAATTTCAATAATGGAGGTCTTTGGCCAGCTATGGGACCGTCGGTATATGGGTTATATATTATTACCGAGCTTCAGAAGGCACGTAAAGCCGTTGGTCTCCGCATTAGCGATCGTAAAGAATCACCAATCCGCACTCCCTACACGGTGTTTTCATCCATAGAAAACCTGATGGAGAGCCCTACCAACCATTTATTGTAAATTGTCAGCATTTTTTTAAAATCTTGCATTTCCTTACATGTCCGAAACATAATTTTAAACAAATAAGAAAGCCGCACTTTTTCTAAGTTTCGTTCGAAAGGTTTCCGTTTACAAATAAAAACAAATCTAAAATATGTGGAAAGACAGACCTCTATTGTTATACACTCTCTTCTTCCAACTCCTCAGAGTCCAAATAAGCCAGGCTGAGATCAAACAGCATGATGATGGCATTCGCAATGGCCAGGGAACCGTTGATAATGGCTATTGTGTGGTCTCCCGTCCTGGGGTACAGAGAACCGCGCACTCTCGACGAAAGCGTGAGCCCACCGCTGATAGAGAACAGGCCAATTCCCAATATGCCAAAGTATATATCTTGGACGAGATCGAGGGGCGCAAATATCATCTCCCCTAAAATATTTTCATTGTGTTAGATTTTATTATAGGACTTGTCTAAATCCACAAACAGTCAAAAAAGGTAAGATCATTTTACATAGATTTATAATACAAATAATTCCAGAAAAAAAATTGGTCCGAAACACTGTGTATAAGTGCGGCTTTCTCATTATGTTTAATTGGTGTTCTAACATTTCCTCCAAATGTGATTAAAACATTATTTTGCACTGAATATCTTCCTTGATTCTCATCATTTTTTATGGTGCTACGCAAACTTTTCCTTCATACCAAGATGGAACACTGAAGTGCACAATTATTAAATAATAGATGTTTGCCTAGTGTCGGAAAGTCCGCAATGTTTAAAAAAAAATCCAGTTTAGCAGTTATCAAATTAAATCCATTAGCGGCGCTAGTGTGCCTTACCCTTCGCCTTAACGAGATCGAATGACAAAAACTCGCCATAGGCACTCAGTAAAACGGCTTGTACGGGCTTTAAGGAGCTATTCACGTCAATGTAAAACGATGTTCTAACTGTTAGAACTAACACCTCACTTGTTTCTCTGGTCCAAATGTAGTACGGACCTTACGCAATTATGTATACAGACTAAAAGAGCTTTACACAAACACGGTTTCATGACGCACAATTTATTAAAAGTGACTTGGTTATACAGTGGTACCAATCGGCTCGGTGTCCAAACTCAACCGATTTTATAAAGATGGTATCCCAAGTTGGTAGCAAAAAGTATTCAAGCATGCGCAGCGCCTTACTCACCTATTATCTCTCCTGATAAAATAACAATGAAGCCAACGTAGGTACCAGAACAAAGCATTAGTGTTGGTACGTCTGTGAGGTCATAGCTGTAATGGTGCAGAGTTAAGCAGGCCCCTGTTAACATCTGCAAAATTTTAATATAATATTAAATGCATTTTAAAATATTTAAACGTATATCCCCACCATATCCTGAACTTAATATGAATACTGAGAACAATACAGAAAGAGCACTACCCCAAGAGGATTGAGGTTACCCGCGAAAGAATGATCAAAGAATGGAAAAAACATTGTAATAAATCCATTGGAACTACTTGAATTCACATTGTATCCTAAATTTTAGGAAATTAAAGAATCGAAGTTGGAACTAACTATTTATAAACCATGCGAAGAAATGATAAATATATTGATAAATAATATATTAAATAATTATTCATTTTTGTTTTCAATTTAATGAGTAATGGTTCTGTATCTGTAGAAACCAACATATATGACGATTCCGTTTTTCGGAAAGCACGTTAAGCGATTGGTCCCGGCTGCATTAGCAGTCGTTAACAACCAATCCGCACTGGGCCTGCGTGGTGGTTTATGGCCCGTTCTCCCTATCCATCCATAGGGAAGGCTCGTGCCCCAGCAGTGGGGACATAAAATGAGCTGATGTTGATGATATATAACGATCTATTGTGTCTGGGCCCGAAAGCGTCTGTGTATATAAATAAAGTTTATTTTAACTGTTAGTTTATTAGCTAAGTTTGACAGTTAAATGATCTCTGGGAAGGAATCCGAAATAATAACGATTTCATCAACTTACTAATTCAAAGAATTTGATAACACACGTCGGTATTAACATTTTGATATTGATTTATTGTGATTATAAATTGTTTAAAAAAGAATTTAAAATTAATGAACCCGCATTAATAAATACTTCACAAATTGTACACACTTGACAGCTCAAAACTTTGACATTAACTTTTTTTTTACTTATTTGAGTGTATAATGAACCTTCTTTTATTATTTATATTAATTTTTAAAATGTAACTGAAAACATACGAGGATACAGCATACATCAATATCCCAGTGTATGTAGTTATGGTACCCCCTGGTCCACATTCCAATCAATCAGCTCTTGCTTGAGAGGGCTGACATTGTAACTTCAATGAGTAATTCGTAGAAAACTAGCACGCAGTAAACATCCGCTGGGAGTTTTGATTGTATTAATCTTAATTAATTTAAAGCATTAGCGTCTTGTCTTAGCATCGATCAGACCTCTTCATCTTTAGTGTGTTAAGGCCTCAAAATTGGCCATAGTAGTTTATAAGGTCTCTACATTGATCACCTTAGAATTATATTCCTTTTTATTACAAGTTTTGTATAGTTTTTAAAAAACAATTAAATACGTTCCCAAAATTTACATAAAAATGTTGAACAAAATGTTGTGTTTTGGGTAGGATACCGTTGTACATAGGGTATAGTCGCACCAGTGTTCGACAAGAACCGGTGACCGACATTTTTTTCGTTCAATCATTTCATCATCATCGTCATCTCAGCCAAAAAACGTCCACTGCTGGACAAAGCCTCCCCCAAGGGTCTCCACAGCGAGCGGTTCTGTACTGCTCGCATCCAGCGGCTTCCTGCGACCTTTAACCAGATCGTCGTACCACCCTGTTGGAGGCCTGCCGTTCAATAATTTAAAATCAGCAATTTTAAGTCTGCAGCTGATTTGCTGCCTTATTGACATGCGTTAGCGGCTGAAAAAGCTAAAGCATGCAAATACAGGGGTCTAGGCTCCGAATATGATTTTGTCCCATTCGGTGTCGAGACCCTTGGTCCGTGGGGTCCTAGCGCTATAAGGCTTTTTAAGGAAATAGCAAAAAGGTTAGTCGACATCACAGGAGACTGAAGAGCTGGCAGCTACCTCGGACAAAGAATTAGTCTAGCTATTCAAAGGGGGAACGCTGCCAGTATCTTCGGAACCTTGCCTAAAGGGACTCCTTTTAATAATTTATTTTAGTTATTTTATTATATTTTTAAAGTTTTTTAGTTTTAGATTCATTGTTCTTTTAAATAAATTTTATATAACGTTATTGTGACAACCGTATAACAGACATAACATGCTAATTAATACATAATCTCCTACCTGCAAAAGCTTAGGTTTCTAGGCTCGAGGGCTTGGACTTCGTTAATGAATAAGTCAGTGAGTGAGACTGAACTTATTCCAACGAATGGAATGCGTAGAATCAAAAAATGCTGGATCGTTGTACGTTTTTATTCTGTCTTAAATATATTGTGATCAAAAGTTAGTTCAAAATAATAAGAAGGAAAAGAAATAATAGACTAATAAGGTGTTTTAAATAATATACTTACATACATCTAGAAATAATATTAACTTTCTAAGATTTTTTTTACGGGAAAAATCAATTTCGAGTTTATAGTCTCAGTTTAGAATTCTGTAGCAGTGAAAAAGGTTGTAAAAGTCGTGTAGTAAATACCTAACTGATGGAATATAGTTTCAACAAGGATTTCCCGAAGGATTTGCCTTTTCAACTATTCAAAGTGAAGCCGTAACTACCAAATAGTTACAATCTCAATGGAAAATACCTAAAGTATACCAAAGGAAAGAAAGTGATTTCCAAAAGGGCCACTGGGCAACTTTATACAAAACAATAATACAATTTATTCTACATTTTGGGAACAAATTGGTAGTTGCCTAAACTCTATATTATTTTCTACTAGCTGACCCGGCGGACTTCTTACCACATTTCTTTATTCTTTTCTTTTTTTCTTTTCTTTTATATAGCCTATGTTACTCAGCGCTAATGTAGCATTCTTATGATGAAAGAATTTTTTAAATCGGTCCAGTAGTTTTTAAGTTTATTCGTTGCAAACATACATAAAAAAATACAAAGCTTTCCTCTTTATAATATTAGTATATATATATTTATTATTATTTAAGCACATTGCCTTCATCTAATACGATGGTCACACCAGATTTTTTTTCATACAGTCATGTTGAAGGATGTTTATAATTTTATAATTAGATTTTATAATTAGAATAAAAAAGACAATTATTTAAATAAATTCAAAACATTATACTGCAGAAAATAAATTCTGCTCTGATTTTGAATAGGAAAATTTATAAGTATTTTCTGTTATAATTTCTAAAACGTTTCATAATCTATACTAATATTATAACGAGGAAACCTTTGTATTTATGTATGTATGTATGTATGTATATATGTATGTATGTGTCGGCGGCGAGGTTGGTTTTATAGATAGGACGGTCGAGCAAACTCTGATTCGTCGATAACACTGTTCATCTTGGATCTTCAAAATAAAAGCGCAGTCGTATTCCTTACAGTCACTTTAATTTTATTTTAATATCACAATGTAATAATTTAGAAACAGTTGCCCGATGCAAATGGATTTTAGAAACGAAGTGAGTTCTACGCGTGCGTACTCTCCGACCGCTCCCGTTCAAATGTGCCCCGTCCGTTGTCGCGCCAACTGACGTTGACGTTTCGCGTACCATAGAGCATAGGCTGCGCAGCCACACTAAGTATAGACTATACTTGTCGTTTCTAAGCGATGCTAGCGCCACGTCTCCGACACGGCCATCCTGATTGAAACACGTCCTCGTGTTTTTCTCTGTAACAAAAGATAACCAAGCACAGTATTTTCCGTTCGGTCTACATTGACCC
The DNA here is from genome assembly GCA_963082485.1 of Eudonia mercurella. Taxonomy (NCBI): domain Eukaryota; kingdom Metazoa; phylum Arthropoda; class Insecta; order Lepidoptera; family Crambidae; genus Eudonia; species Eudonia mercurella. The sequence goes on along the minus strand of OY720029.1, from coordinate 9,874,392 downwards.
TGCAGATTTCCTACAAGCCCTTCAGAAGTTTTTTTTTTCTTTTTTTTTTGTCCGGCTACACAAGCCCTTCAGAAGTTTTTTTTTCTGGTTAGACTATTTTTTTTTGTCCGGCTACACAAGCCCTTCAGAAGTTTTTTTTTTTTCTGGTTCGACTATTTTTTTTTGTCCGGCTACACAAGCCCTTCAGAAGTTTTTTTTTTCTGGTTCGACTATTTTTTCTTTGTCCGGCTACACAAGCCCTTCAGAAGTTTTTTTTTTTCTGGTTCGACTATTTTTTTTTCCCGGCTACACAAGCCCTTCAGAAGTTTTTTTTTCTGGTTCGACTACACAAGCCCTTCATTTTTTTTTTGTTACAAAAGATAGCCAAGCACAGTATTTCCCGTTCGGTCTATCCTGACCAAACAACAATTGACTCTTACATTTAGCTCCACAGTAGGCACTATAATAGGCTCTACAGTAGACTCTGCAGTAAGCCTCACAGTAGGCTCTACATAAGTCTCTACATAAGTCTCTACATAAGTCTCTACATAAGTCTCTACATAAGTCTCTACATAAGTCTCTACATAAGTCTCTACATAAGTCTCTACATATGTCTCTACATAAGTCTCTACATAAGTCTCTACATAAGTCTCTACATAAGTCTCTACATAAGTCTCTACATAAGTCTCTACATAAGTCTCTACATAAGTCTCTACATAAGTTTCTACATAAGTCTCTACATAAGACTCTACATGAGACTCTAACTTATTTAAAACTGAAAACTAAACCTTTTCGATTTAGAAAGATAACAAATCAAATGTAACATAACAAAAGAAAAGGTAACTAGACAATCCAAATCCAAACTAGATAACCAGGTAACCAGGGCCATTAACCATTCGTTGCACAAATCAAAAGTCACTATTTACAAGCTATGTAAGCTTTAAAATCACCTCGAGTTACCCCTCCAATGCCACGGCTCTCACAGCCGAACAGCGATCCCAGTCGCTTACGCGTGTCCATCTCAGTGGAACTATGCGCACGTCTGCATCACCCTCTGACTACACACTACTGTCCTGATAGACCACGACCTCCGCCAGAGCTAAACACGCACCGCGCACCCACGGACTACTTGAGTTTCCTCAATAGACACCGATTTCTACCGGGCTACGACTATGTAATAGCTACTGGTATGGTCGACACTCGTTACGGCCATTAGAGCACTAACTCGAGTTCACACAACAACTTTACTCATTATCAATCGGGTCACAATGTACCTCCACCTCAACTTCGACTGGTACATAACTTTCTGGCATCCCTGTTAATCTATAGTGTGTGTATTTGTATGTTCGCTTAGAATTTAATGCTTTCAACGTATCATAATCATGAGCTACCTCCATCAGGTACCCGTACACAGCTCATCATTTAATAAACTACTGGCTCTCTCTAATAAACCCTCATGTCTATGGGGTACTAAACGTAAGTTCTAGTGAGTCTACTTCTAATGCCGCAGTTATAAAAAAACGAGTCTCTAAATTTATTATCTAACTTGGTTTTGTTTTGTTCACTAATTTTAACCAAGACAAAATCACCTGTAATAAACTTGTCCAGCTGTAATAACCAACAGTACAGTACTAATAACATTAGATTGTCCAGTAACTCTCAATGTCACTTCAGTAAGTAAACGTTTTCCTCTGGCTATTTGACTTTTTTTTTTATCATAGAAATTTCTAAGCATTATAAAATAATCATAATGAATCATGAAAACATCACCAGAAACATTCAGCGTCCAGCAGGGTTGCCGATGCAGCACAGGTCTGTTTACCCGATGACGCTGGTTCACGTTGCTCGCCATGCTGCCGGTGTCGGTGTCGCTGCTGCCGGTTGCACCACAGTTAGTAGCGCCCTTCCCCGCGCCCCGCAGTGATAGTATGAGCGCGTGGGCACATATTTGCAAAAGGGTCCGTGCCTCTAAATCTGAAACATAACACCAGGCGCGTTTGGTCGATGTTTGACAAAATAATTAGCACTAAAAATAATGGAACGATTACATGACCTTTTAATTATCCTTGGAGAGGCAATCGGTGCTGCGATGTCCCAGTTTCCCACACAAGTAGCCGTTTTGTTTTGTCCTTTAAAAAGCTTTTAAGCAAGGCTTCATCAAGCAAGGCTTCACCGAGCAATCACTAATGCAGTGCACTTTGTACATTTTTCTCGGCTATACACTCACAAGGAGAATGTAGCAATCCATACGTCGACTGTAGCTACGCACGCGTATATACTCCGGTAATGAATCTCCTCATGTGCTTTCTGAACTTCAAGTAACGCCATCCAATTCTGATTTTGCTGTTCCAACATCCGTTGTCATTTACGATAAAACTTGGCATCGTTTTCTTTTAGTTGTTCGCGTCGATTACATCCTTAGAGCAAAGGTTACATCCCACTTCTGATGTCGGCGGCGAGGTTGGTTTTATAGATAGGACGGTCGAGCAAACTCTGATTCGTCGATAACACTGTTCATCTTGGATCTTCAAAATAAAAGCGCAGTCGTATTCCTTACAGTCACTTTAATTTTATTTTAATATCACAATGTAATAATTTAGAAACAGTTGCCCGATGCAAATGGATTTTAGAAACGAAGTGAGTTCTACGCGTGCGTACTCTCCGACCGCTCCCGTTCAAATGTGCCCCGTCCGTTGTCGCGCCAACTGACGTTGACGTTTCGCGTACCATAGAGCATAGGCTGCGCAGCCACACTAAGTATAGACTATACTTGTCGTTTCTAAGCGATGCTAGCGCCACGTCTCCGACATATGTATGTATGTATGTATGTATGTATGTATGTATGTATGTATGTATGTATGTATGTATGTATGTATGTATGTATGTATGTATGTATGTATGTATGTATGTTTGTGTGTATATATGTATGTATGTATGTATCTATGTTTGCAAAGAATATACTATAAAAAATTCTTTCACCATTAGAATGCTACATTAGCGCTGAGTAACATAGGCTATTATAAAAAAAATATTTATGTAAAATACTAAAAACTACAATTTAATTTTAATTCTGGTTGCAGGCGTTACCCTCTTCTAATACGGGTACTCTGGTGGACTGCAGTACTTTTCGCCTTGCCACTACTTTGCGTCTTGGCGCCCCCCGTATCGTCCCTCATCAATGTCGTTGTGGCGTGCTCGTGGGCTGACTTTGTCACCACGGGCTATCCTATGCTAGAAGTGCTGGTCGTTTTGCTCGTCATCATAACCTGAATGACATCATTCGACGGGCTCTTGTCACCGCTGGAGTACCAGCGGTACTCGAACCCTCCGGACTGGCACGTGATGACGGCAAAAGACCGGACGGCATGACCCTAGTTCCTTGGAGGATGGGACGGGCTTTAGTATGGGATGCTACTTGTGTCGACACGCTCGCACCGTCCCACATTCCAAGCACTTCTGTTGGCGCTGGCGCGGCTGCAAATCATGCAGAGAACCTCAAACGGCGAAAGTATGAGAATTTGACTGGAGATCTCATATTTGAGCCGTTTGGTGTAGAGACATTAGGTCCATGGGGCCCGGGTGCTCACAAACTTTTTAATAATATTTCTATAAAATTAGTAGAAGCCACCCGGGACCCCAGAGCTAGCAGCTACTTGGGCCAACGTATAAGCATTGCTATCCAACGTGGCAATGCTGCTACTGGGCACTCTGCCTGATGGGGATGATTCGGGGCAATTTTTTAATTTATAGTTAGTAGTAGTTATAGTTTATAGTTTTTATTAAGTTTAATTTTAAGTAGTTTAATTATTATCTTGTTATTGTCTTTGTTTGTATAGTATAGTGGACAAAACATACATTTTCCAATACAAAATGATTTGTTTGTTTTGTTGTCATGGAAACCATTGATATACATTTAATCAACTCAATGATGGAAACTGTCAAAGCGGTACGAAGTCAGTACCGGGTCAGCTAGTATTAAATATAGTTATATACGAAATACCGCAGTCCCGGTAACTTTTTACGGAGGTTTCGTAATCGTAAAGAGTACCTATGTAAACCTTTCTTAGATCACAGTGTTCAATAACAAAAGTCCCTTACTACGACTTCATTGAGCAGTTTCGTAACATAACATTAATATTTATTTTGAAATAGGTTATAGATTAGCACAAGATAACTCTATCGCAACGTGATCGTCTTGCAATAAAATATTCTATCGTAAACCACAAAGGTTACTAATGCATCCCAAAACAATATTATTAATGCAACTAACGTTTCAAACCTAGTTGCATTAGAGCGGGGAAATAAGTTATTTCTTTAAAGAGTAAAAATTTTGTTTTACACTATTTTTGTTATTACATCTTTTTTAATTTTTTTATCATTACTAGCTAGCGTCATTACTAACTCATTTTATATCCTCCCTTGGGCACGAACCTTTCCTATGGATGGTATGGGGAGAACGAGTCATAAACCACCACGCGCGGGTCCAGTACGGTTTGGTGATGGCTAACGACTGCTAATACAGCCGGGACCAATGGCTTTAAGTGCTATCCGAAGCATGGAGGAGCTCGAGATGATGAGTTATTAGTCACCTGTCCGATGACCGGCCTTTACAAAAGTAGCTTCACTTCAGCAATCGAAGACCTAGAGCGCTCGCCACTGCGCCATTGTAAAGTAAAGTAAAGTAAACAGCCTAAAATAAAATTGTCCCACTGCTGGGCAAAGGCCTCCATAATTGAAATCAAGTCATCGCTACAATTGATGGGTAAGTAATGGCTTAATCATCACGCTTGCCAAGTGCGGGTTGGTGATCATAAACCCGGGCTATTCATCGAAAAATACGAAGTACCGATGGGTGGAGTAGACCGTGCAGCCCTTCCGGCCTTCATCTCACCTGGGCCTCAATTTAGCTAATACAATAACGTCTCATCGGTGTGTCGGTAGCCTGATGACATTAAGGCTATTGGAAATTCTCAGAATCAGACCACCGTCAGACGACATTGCATGCGATTTTTTTTAAATAGTAGAATCGAGGATCTGATCGTGAGTGGCGGTAGGCTGAAGGTGGAAGCACACTCCACCTGTAACCTTTAACATCTGAGACACTGTCCAAGGTCTCAGGAACGACAACGCATGAGTTACTTATAAAAATTAAGTACTTGGATGACCCAGCTTTGCTCTGTATTTTTTTACGGATAAAACGACGTTTTCTAAAAATGAAACCTAGCTAGATCGATTTATCGCCCCCGAAACTCCCTGCATACTAAATATCATGAAAATCGTTGGAGCCGTATCCGAGATTCAGATTATATATATACATATATACAAGAATTCCTCGTTTAAAGGTATTAGATAGATTTACTCCTCAGTATTTGAGAATTCCGGATAAAGTGTGCATCCATTTTCGATGTTATCGTCACTTAACATTGTGAAATGTACCGTAGAAGAATAAATAAAATAATCAAAATACTTATCTCCTATCTAATATTTAATCACTTGGGGTCGCTGCGCCAACTACAACAGTTTATTATTAAGTGGGTCATTATCAATATGCTGATTCAATCCCCAAACCCATCAGACGGTAAAGTTCAAAAGTGCTGGGAAGTATCGTCGTGACAGCGATTTACCTCGATCGTGATCCGAGGAGGGCGGTTCATATCGCCGGTCGAGGCCAATTCTCAAAGCTGCCAGCACTTGAGGTGTGATGGGTGCTTCGTGGTACTTTGAACTGAGTTCGTGTTCAACATTTAAAAAGTTATGATCAGGGGCGAAAAAGCTGGCTGGTTTTATTTTTTAATTTTCTTTCTGCACAACAGTGAAGTGTTGATAAGGCCCAAAATGTATTTTTTCATTACATGCGGAATCTTCAACCACTGAAGAACTGGCTGTCAACCAACAGTTAGCAGTTGGAACATTGTTGGTATGACGACAGACGGAGATAAGACGGTATTGCTAGCCAGGACGACGCCAAATAAAACGTACAACCACCTAAACTAAAAACTATCCAATCCAAAATACCTCGATAGATAGATAATATTTTTATTGCGATACTATGAACATTGAACAAAATAACTAAAAGGAAATATAATTAGGCGGTGTTATTGCTTTTTTAACGCGATTTCTTTTAGACAACCGGTATAAATAATGCAATGTATGCATATATAAAGTAATATATTTTTGATCTTCATCCAATTCAAACAACAACACAGTTTAAACAAATTATATAATATTATTATATTAAATTGACCTCTACAGACACCTATAAGCCTATTAACATTGTTCGCAAATAGTCCTTGATTACGATTACCTTTGCCAAAGAATGTGAACTGAAAGTATATGACAATCGGAACGGGACCGTTTCGGCGCGGCTAATGGGGTAAATGGGCGATGAGACCGCTGCAAGGTGAAGGGGGCACAGTATGGCAACTCAGTTTTGGTTACATAATTGATGATAAAACGAACTTACTTTTAAGTGAAGTTCTATCATAATTAAACGAAGCGCTTCATCCGAAGAGATTAGTAATTAATTATGGGTTGTATTTAATCGATCATCAAACTAACCTAACCTAACCCACAAAAATACTAAGTTAGCACCTAAAAATACAAAGTTAGCACCTAAACTACTATTTAGATGCTAACTTAGCATTTTAAGTGCTAGCCTACTATTTTTTTGTGGATCAATTTATTATTTCTCATTAATTTTTTTTATTGTTACATGTAGTATCGCATAGATGTCACCATTCCTGCACTATCGTTGAGATTTTTTTTGTGCGTATCCCTATCTTTTCTCTGTGGCGCCATTGCGCGTTCGTCTTTAGTTTAGAGATTCATGTTTTTTATTGATGTAGAGATAAGTAACAAGAATAATGGCAGAATAAGGGTGGGTGGTTACTAATCTCTTTGGACGAGGCGCTTCGTATAATTATGATAGAACTTCACTTACAGGTAAGTTCGTTTATTCATCAATTATACTTCGCGCCTCGTCTTCGAGATTAACTAGCTCGGCATTATCGAGTTCTTCAGACAACCAATCAGATAATTCCAGCATAGGTGTGGCTGTAAAAACACGAATATCAAATAAGATATCGGTTTGTACTGCAACGTAATAATGAAGTATCTGTCGAAATAGCCCCAGCGGCAGTTCAGTTACATACATATAATATATATAATAAATTTATTTCAGATACCTGGTCCATAGAGTGTTAGTAACAATGTTTCTTAAAAGTCAACGTTAATACGTTATACTTAACTATGTACGAGCAAAAAGTGCGTATTTGAAAAACATAAAATAATGGCATTTGCACTTATATTAGATAACGATTGTTATCTTGTCAAGGTTAGGTAAAAATCCCCAATGGATTGTTGAATCCATTATGGCGTTGGCCAACCGTTAGTTTTTGAATGTGTCGAAGAAGCCCCAACGGCTAACTCTGGTTGCATTCTGTATGTACAAAAATTAAAACACTGATAAGTTAATAAAACACTCGTTACCTGGGTTCGAGTCCGTTGTCGTAAGATGGCAGTCGTGAAAACTCATTAATCCATAATGGCCTGCATAATGGGTTATGGTCCAGTATTTCCACGTGCTGTTGTTCATGTGAAATCACATAATACTGGGTGGCGCAAAAGTTACGACGGGGTTTAAAAATTAGAATCTAACATTTGCGCTGACATTTACTATTCTTTTGTTTTCACAAATTATAAAATACATTTTGGAAATTCAACATGGATAATTTTACCGTTATTCAACGTACCAAAATCATAGAGTTTTATTTTCAACATCATTAGTCGATAATTCGAACCCAGCGAGCGTATCACCGCCATTTCCATGTGCGTAACTCTCCCTCTGAACACATGATTCGACGCTTGGTGGTACGTTTTCTGCAGATAGGTTCAGTAGCCAATCTCCCAAGAACTGGAAGACCACGTTCTGCTCGAAGTGCAGACAATATTCAGCGAGTGCAAGCGAGTGTAGAGGAGACTCTGGAAACATCAACGAGTAGGCGTAAATGGCTTGAGACATCGCAATTTAATTGAAAATTTCTTAGTGCCAGCTCCTGTTGACAATCCAGAGATGTGGTTCCACAAGATGGAGCCACAGCGCATACGGCTCGAGTCACAATGACCGTCCTAAGACAGACTTTCGGCTAGCGTTTAATCTCGAGATTTTCAACGTTTAACTGGCCCGCTCGTTCCCCAGATTTAACAGCGCCAGATTATTTTCTCTGGGGTTATTTAAAAGACAAGGTGTTCATTAATAAACCCAGGACAAACGAGCCGCTGAAGGCCAACATCCGAGCTGAAATACGGTTGCTAACTCCTCACTTTCCTCAGAAAGTAATGAGAAGTGCTCTCGAAAGAGCCCGTCTTTGTAAGGCTGAAAATGGTGGTCATTTACGTGATGTAATTTTTAAAACCTAACTCAAAAATATCTCCATGAGTGTTTTTTTTTATTATCTCATAATAATTAAGGTGAATTTAAAGAAATAAAAAGTTGTAACCAATTGCAACCCCGTCGTGACTTTTGCGCCACCCAGTATATACCAACGAAACCTAAAGTTTTCTTGTTCTCTATTCATAAACTTTCTAAATTCATCGGGCTTTACACGTTTTAAATATAATTTTAATTAGGTTTCCGTGAAATTTAATGAGAAATTATAATAAATATTTGCGTTTCATTGTCGAAATCTTGTTTGTTGCTTAGAATAATAACGCCTAATCTAAAGTTTGTTGTATCAATAAAAATCAAAATCTCTTTCGTGACTATTTTTTTTATTGACGCTTGATAGATAGATACATAGATAATACTTTTATTGCTCCACTATGAAACATAAACATGAACACAAATATAAATAACTTACAAAGTTACAATGTGGCGGTCTTATCGCTTTAAAGCTTGTTGTTTTAAGTTGCATTAGCTTTTTCAGTTTGTGTATGTTTGAACTTATTATAAAATTACCTTATTCCCATTAATCAGCGCGTTTTAATACATATTGTTTTAATTCATCATTTCAATGCGTTCATTCATTCCGTAACACAAATAATACCTTTGTTACTGTCTCCTTACTCTACTATGTCCGAGGCACTGTGAGCGTTTGCCCGCGAAGATCACGAACTAGTGCATCTGTGACATTTTGTGCCACCCGCCACACGTCTTTGTGCTGTGGATATCACAAAAAGAGAACTACAAAACCTTAGTATAAAACATAAGCATGATACAAGAATTATGATGTCCCTAAAATTATTTTAATCATCTTAATTTAAGAAACGTAAAATATTATTAACATACAATTGTTGTGTTTTTAATAACGAACATTTAAACTGCTTGTCCGGTATTTGAATTTGAATATATCTCAGCCAAGCTGCTAATAACACAGTATAAGGAAGAAGTTTCTAATAAAAAGGTTTTATTTAAACGTAAAACAAGGTTTGTTTGGAGATATAATTCGTTTTTCACACAGACCAAAGTGGTTTTTCACGTGCATCTCGTGCAAGCGCAGCGTAGACACGTTTAAAAGCTTGTACTCGTACCTATTCGCGCGAGCCACTAATATTGTCCAAACCTAGACTAGAACATTTTCATAGTTTTAAGAAGTGATGCCTAAGTTTGACATGTTATTAGTTAGTAGTACGTGATTTTCAAAGCAGAATGTTCACGTAAACTTACGTTACTAGTGAAATGCAAAAAATTATTTTAAGAAATAAAACTTCATCGTCATACTCATAATAAATACTAAAAGAGAAACTTATACAAATAATTCTGATACAAAACCAACACGATATCATGTTATACGATCTCGTTAATATGTTGAACAATATCCTACAAGTGCCGCATTATGGCGTAAACTAACTTCATTATGAATAAAATAGAGCAAATTAATTGCACTTGAAGTTTCAGCTCAGTTTCAGGAACGTATGGAAGCTAAGAAACCTTACATAATGCAAGTTATAGGGTACTGGTAACTGGGAAATTTGCTTTATAGTACTTCCATGATTTAGGTAACAAAGCCATTCCTAATACTAGTGGTCGCCCATTGGTCGAAATTCGACCGTAATTTTATTAGGGCTGCACGGATTGTACTTATACAATGAAAAATTAAAAAAGATAGAATGTGAGTTTGGATTGGCATTGACAGATTTCAGCCGCTCCTCTTCCATTTTTGAATGAATTTTTGAAAAGAGTATACATGTGTGTCAAATACGTGGTAGTGTGTATAATGTTTGTTTTATTGATTTTTATGCATAATAAAAAAAAAATTAACATTCTGCAATCCTTCTTTAAATAAACTATAAGTGTGCGAAATTTCATACTCCTCCGTTCGCAATTTTCGTAAAAAGGGGTACAAAGTTTTACTTCACGTATCAATATATAGATTTAGTACATACAGGTCGAATTTTTTATCACCATCCAAATCTAGATGTGATAAAAAATTTATGATGGATGTATGGAACAGCTGATTTTTTTTTTTCGAGTTAGAGAGTTGGTCCAATAAAAAGAGTTGTTCGTTTGTATCACGGGAGTCATCTCAGAAGGTTTGGATGGTGATAAAAAAGTCGATCTGTATATGCTCTAAAAGTATTTTTTCCTTAGAAATTTTGGCAGCCGTCCCGTGGTCCTTGCCTCGTGGCAAGTGGAACTGGACTCATGAGTGAGTGTGTGATGTGACCAATTATACTGTGCTTTCATGTCACTGTGTAAAGTTAAAACTTTAGAAAATAATCAGGATTTAGGTTTTAGGATCAATGTCAAGGTATTCTCAGAGAAGTGGTTCTTCAAAAAAAGCGTTAAGAGGTTTTTGCAAAATTAGATAGGCTATGGTAACCGTTTATCAAAAAGAGGGCAAAATGTTCGTCACTCCAATTTTAATTTTATTTTCTTTGTTAACATGTATGTGTACAATAAAGTATTTCATTTTATTCTATTCTCTACTGGATCCAAGGTAAAATACCACTGGAACATTTCGACGCGATCTTATACCCGTAAGTCATTGGTAAGTCGAAGAAGGTTTGTGCTGAATGAAACATCAATTCTGATATTCTCCTCATATTCTCGTAATTGAGTTATAATACCAGGGATAATGACGAATACATTACTTTGTACAGCCGTCTCCGGAGATAATTGGGCAATTTGCATTTGATTTTAGTGATAGGATGCCGCGGAGATATTGGAACTTGTATATTTTGGAACAGTGTACATTCAATATCTTAACCTTTACGAATAATAAAGCATTAAAAAAAGAAGTTAAAACTTCTATTTATTACATCTATTAGTCAAACCAAATTCGCCGAGTTCAACTGCAGAAAGTTATAGATGCATCATATACCTAAAGGTACAGGTACATTTTTATTCTTTGGTCAAACTATATATTTTTCAATAAACTCTGCCTTTATATAGAAAGCCCAAGTGCAGCAGCTTGCAAGTTTGAGTTGCAATCTTGCAAGTTAGCAACTTTTGCATTGGCTGATCCCCGGATCAAATTAAATATATCTGGACCTCCTCCGTACTTCGTTACGCATGCTCAGCTATTAAGCTTCATAAGGCAAGAATTAAAAGAAGAGAGTATCCTACGCCCTCGTCAGCAATATGCCTTTCAGAAACCAATGCTCTACTTTAGTCTAGAGACAAATACAAACATTAAGCGTCTTAATTATTGCTTTATATATTTTTTTCAATTCAATCCAACCAATCTGTAATACAGAAATGAAACTCCGATTCCAGCAACTACAAACTAATAAGTCAAAAAAAATCCCAACCACAAAATAAGTTCTTGTAACTGAACTATCATGAACTAGGGATTCTCCGATCGTAACAGCTGATAAGCGGCTAGGTATATCCGCAATAGGAATACCAGACTGAACCAAAGCTCGAGGCGTGGACTCGGATCCACTGGCTGCACGCACAAGGTGAGGCAACTGAGAAAGGGCAATCCGGAGCGATATAAAACGGAGCACATCCTCACTAACTGTATTCAGACGATCGCCGAACGACGAGCGCCTGCAACATTAGTACTATATTAAAAGCGAAATGTTTACTCTGGTGAGTAAAGGTCGTCTTAGCTTTCATCCTTATAAGTTACATTTACGTTTTAACAGTCGTCTCATTTCCCTAAGGATCTGATTTTGTTTTTTTGGAATAAAACAATTTTATTCCAGAAACACTTATGTACTCCTAAGTTTTAGGTGCCCCTAAGTCATGTTAGGTACGGTTACGGTTAAATGGCTTAGGGGTGATCTAAAACTTAGGGGTCGTTGATGAAAACGGCCATAATAGTTTTCAAAGTCATTGTTAGATCTGCTAGCTGAATTAGTAAAGGAAAAGTTAGATTTCCAAATGTAATTAAGTAGGTATACTTACTAGTATTTCTGAAATATTTAAGATTTATTTGATACAAACTTTTTAGCAAATACATACATATTATTCTTGTCCGAGATTAGTGTTATCAACTTTTTATTCAAAACTACTTTATTTGCATTCATAAATTTTAGACTTGCACTCGCAGTTCAAAAATTTTCGTACCTTTGGAACGGTTTGCAAGCGGCATAATGTTATTTGAATTGAATTGACTGTGTAAAGTAAACCATTCGGATCGTTAGCGCTCTATTTTCGATAAAACAAACGAAGTCGTTGCCGCAAACCCCTGATTCCACTAAACGGATTCGATAAACATTGAGTTGTATATTTTGTCTTGTAAACTTGGCCTAATTCATTGTTAGATATTTTATAATTATTTTGTACGGAACTTTTTAAGTGTTTAAGCAGTGCAGCAGTGGTTTCAGTGATGGCATTGATTATTATCGATTTTTTCTATTTTGTGATAATAACTAATCATCTTCATTGCATATTTTTGTTGTTTATGAGTATCTATCTACAAGATAGATAGGATACTTTAAGATTATTTATTTTTTTAGATATCAACGCTTCATTAATTCTGTCATTAAATTCAAACTTAAAAGATAATCATAATACCCAGAAAGTTTATCAATATACATTTTTAATCACTTTAAACATTCGCTCTATTTAATCCAACGATGTAGAATTACAGTATTTATTTCACAAATGTATTTTTTTACAGGTTACAGTAACGTTAATGACGGTAGCGGTTGGTTCTTGCGGCCGTTTAGAACCGCAGTACCTCCCGCCTAGACCGGGCGGAGGCGGTGGCGGCGGCGGCGGCGGCGGCGGTTTCGGTGCGGGGAGCGGAGCGGGATTCGGAGCGGGATTCGGAGCGGGCGGCGGAGCGGGGAGCGGAGCGGGTAGTGGATCGGGCTTCGGAGCGGGCGGTGGCGGCGGCAGCGGCTCTCAAATACCAATCACGAAGTTCGAAAATGTGAACAATGGAGATGGCACATACAGCTTCAAGTAAGTCGAAACTTCATCTTTGGTTGAATACTCTCATTAACCGCTGTTAATGCAAATACGTTTTGTAATATTAGGGGAAGAGACAAAACGTATGCTGGGCATGTGTTGTATATAATAATGGTGTCTGTAGTTGGTATATAATAATGGATATTTATTTAAAATTTACTTTTTATTAATGTTTCTCATACTAAGGCGTACCTTTTTCATAGAAAAAGAAAATCTGACAATGCTTTAAATTGACAATGATTTCGATCGCTTTATCGCCAAATAATTTAGAAAACTTAACTTTATTTCAGTTATGAAACAGGCAACGGCATCTCCGCCCACGAGAGCGGCTCGCCAAAGGCCCAGGGTCCCGAAGGCCCCGCGGTGACGGCGGAGGGTGGGTTCTCGTACCGCGCGCCCGACGGCCAGCAGATCTCCCTCACCTACACCGCCGACGAGAACGGCTTCCACCCCGTCGGACCTCATCTCCCCACCCCTCCCCCAATCCCAGAAGAAATCCTTCGCTCAATTGAGTTCAACAAGCGCAACCCTTCATCGTAAGTATTTGAAATCGTTGTATATTTACAGCCATTGCCATTACATCAGGCGTACATCGGGATGGCCAGATGTTAATTTCGGGACATATAATCCTAATTTTCCTTAACAATCTCCACACTCTTACAAGGCTCCGATTATTTATGTTAATTTTCGGGTTGAATATGTTTTCCTACATTTATACGTACATTTTTGTAACATCATAATTTCAAACGGTTCAATGAATTTACTTGAGATTGTTATCAGAATTTTACATGTCATGACAAAGGTTATCTCACATTCATTTAAGTACCAAAATTGGGAAATCTATACCATGACAAACCAATCCGAGCATGCTAGTTGGTATGTTAAAGAAGAATCCACAAACCAACCAAACCATCAAACTCAAACCAGGAACTCGTCCCTTCCGAAGCACGAAAAAGCTCAAAAATCCTATTAATAAGCAAACTGGATCTCGTCACCGGTCCAGGAGTCGACTGTTGTGGAAGTTGCTTACCCTAACCTTTATCTGAGCGATTAACCGCTTCGCCATCTAACTAATGATAAATGATAAATAAAGAGATTATTATGTGTGGTTGATTGGGGGAATTCAGGTTGAAATAATTCTATATTAGATAGGCACATTAGACGGTCACTGCCCCAAGGGTAATAACTTTAGGATTTAGCTAACGCGGTAATGGGAAGGTCAATGTAGCGTATCACATATTGAAACTATCACAGAATAATGTGTAATTCTGAGAGCTAGTGCCGCATTTTTCTCATACAGATTGCGGGTTCTCAGCTTAACTTATGGATTATTTAGGAAAGCAATTCTTGTTTCTTGCTAGCGGAATAAAATATATGATGATCATTTTTAGGGTTCTGTAGTCAACACAAGGAACCCTTATAGTTTCGCTATGTCTGTCTGTCTGTCCGTCCCCAGCCTAGCTCGTAGACTCTTAATACTAGAAAGCTGTAATTTGGCATGGATTCGCCGACAAAGTGTTAACACTTTCTCGGCGAATTTTTGTCGAAATTTTGTCGAAGTAAAATTTTTAAAAATATATTTTTTTAAGTTACCTCCCCTACACGTGAAATGGGGATGTAATTTTTTCCTTGTCTATCCCTTAGTGTGGGGTGTCGTTGGATGGCAATTTCAAAAATATTGCGGGTTTGTGGTAACAGTATTTTGATTGATGCATCCGTTTGTGAACTATTAAGTTTTAAAGTGCAAAATTTTGTTAGAGTCAAGTGTCTCCATCCTGCCAGCCAAATGGTTGTTTTTGGATACGTGAAAGAATTCACGGTAGTTGTATATATGACGAAGTTAAAAGGAAAACTATCATAGCTAAGTAGGCTTTACAAGTTTATGAGTAACAGTCGACCAACTTATAAAATTTACTTGGCGCAGTACAAATTCCTCATTGGTAACTACTTAAATATCGTTGTCGAGTGTGTGAAACCGGTAGTATCTACATTTAAGTATATGACCATCTTTAAATAAATGTTCAAAAAGCCCTCTTCTCAGAGTCCGCATTATTGAGATTGGCTACGGAACCCTACACTGCACGTGGCCCGACACACACTTGGCCGGTTTTTTTTACTTGGCGCTCTAGTTCCCAATAGTTTTCTGAAAATATTTACCCTTTACGGTCATATTGTGTTTTAGATAATAGTAGTTTTTATTGTTCTTCAACCTTTTAATTTTATTCAGAGTATGGGTTTCAAGATTTAGTGGCAACAAAGCTGCTAAATGCCTTCCAGAAGATTATAGGCAGGCTTTCATGATCCAAATTTTTGAAGTTGCCTATAGTGTGGATCGATGTACTTTCCCTACATCATCCTCATCATTTAGTGCTAACTTCAAACTGAAGTTTGGAGATCAGTATACAAAATTTTCTGCGTTCCCAAATAGCTTAAAAAACGGCGCGATCAGCTGGCCAATTCAGTATAGGAAGACATAATTGTGGTTTAACTTTGCAGTATCATCGGAGATACTATACTAAGCGAAACATAAGTAAGCACATTATTTATAAGTGAATCTATTTTTCAGCGAGGGAGCTTACAACCCCGGTGCAGGCGGTTCCGGTGGCGGTGGCGGCGGTGGCGGCGGATTCGGTGGTTCCGGAGGCGCCGGAGGTTACGGAGGCTCCGGTGGTTCCGGTGGCTTCGGCGGTTCCGGTTCAGGCGGCGCAGGCGGCTCCAACGGCTATCACTACTGATCTCATTTAAAAATCGAACGCCTTCACATTGGACTCGGAAATAAGAGCCCCATGTGAAAGTCATTCTCATGGAAATTGCATCTGGGTTGTCAGTTCTTAGTGTTTATCAACTAGTAGTAACTACCTATTTACCTCCTGAGATTTCAACCGGTTTGTTTTCGTTTTTTTATAATAACTCGTCTGTTTAGTTTATATCACATCTAGAAACATAATAATTTAGGTATTTCTTTAATTCATATACTCCAGCTAGCAGTATATATTTCAGAAGGTACTTCGTTTTTTTATAACACCAATTTGAGGTCTTGGTGCAGTTTCCTATGATAATAATGACTTAAAACTACGGAATCAATGCGACGAATCATGACTTTACGGAATTTTGGACTGTGATACCACGACGTAATCAAGCACTAACATATAATTTATTATTGATAATTATGTAATATTCTTAGCTATGTAAATAAGCATAGTATGTGGGTAAATAAATGTGATTATTATTATTGAAATGAATTCTATTTTTCGTCTTCCCTCTCTGTTTAATATAGTATATTTATTAGGTATATGTCTGACATCTGATGATGTAAAATGGTTCTTTGTCAGAACTTTAAGCTTCTTACTACACAAAAGAGTAGTCATGAACTTTTTTATGTTGATTAGGAGTTTTTCTTATTTAGAAAAAGTTCAATGAAAGTACTAACAACTAATTAATGACTTTAGTGTGATTGAAAACATGATAACATACTCGGTCTAATGGTCAACATAATCGAAGTTCGTCATCAAATAAATAGTGAAGAAACATGAACAACTCTACTGTACACAATACACTAACTCAAGTATCATCATGATAATCTATTAAACATCCCATTACTGAACCCAGGCCTTTCCACTTGACCTACACAATATGTAAAAAAAAACCCTATCTGATCGCAAATAATGTTTGTTTATTATTATTTTTGTTATTGTTATTTGTATACCTATGTACCTAGATATACAAATAATAATAACAAAAATAATAATAAACAAACATTATTTATGAAAATAAAACAGTTATCGTAATTTAAATTGCAAGCTTTTTGTAACAAAATTGGTCAAATTACCCTAAAATCTAGCTAATATTATAAATGTAACCACACTTTCCATCAGAGGTGGCGGCGCCAAAGCACATGAGTAAATATATTCACTATTTTTTACTCATGTGGCCAAAGGTCCTACCTACCGAAGTATCGACAAAAGTATTGCCATGTAACTTTTGTCATTTAACAAAATTTTAATCGGGGTAAATTTTCTCACGTATTTTTTTAAAATTATTACGTAAATAGAACTGAATCTTGATACTTTTTACATATTGTATACATCGTAAATAATCCACCATTATTTCACATTTTCGGCAAAAGATAAATTTTAGAAAATAAAACAAAATCGCATACATGACTCTTCGCTTTCCCGCCAAGAAGTCCTCCAAATTGTATTATCCTGACGGTATTTAGCGATATCTACTGCTTTTACTTTAAACGGTACAAGAATGAATGTAACCATTCGGGAACGTTTTTGATATAGAGCGCTTTTTCAACAGGGAAGTCATTCATTATCTTCCTTTAACCATCATCAAAATAAAATATTAACAAAAACAGAAATATTTTTATTATTATTATTTTTGCATACACAATGCTATAATTATGTAGCAACAAGATAAAATTTTACAATTTTAGAAAAAATCAAACAGTCTCAGGAGCTCGAGTGGAAATCTAACCCACGACCTTTGGATAAACTTTTTTTTATTTTTTTTATTAAAAAATGGACTTGCTCTTAGTCTCATTCGAATCCGTAGGGCTAAGAAGAGGCCAACGATGGAACAAGCTGGCCCAGAAACAGCCTATTCACTCGGGCTTTAAAAACCTTGGGGTTATATGCACTCGGGAACACAGACGCCGTTAGGGAATTCTACTCCTTGGCTCCTTGGCACTCCTTGGCGCATTATAATAATTGTTTAAGCAAAACGGTTGGTGCGCAAAAGTGGGATATCAACCAGGTAAGGATGGTAACCAGCCGTGTCTGGATTCCCCATGGTAAAATGGGGAAGGTGGAATGAGCTCATGCAGCTCATCAGCATACTCTCCGAAGTGTAAAAGTCCTGTAAGAGACTGACAAGCAGGCAACTGTGCGGCGGTGAGCGAGACTGGGAAGGTTGGTTTTTACTAGATATCGTCACCTATAACGATGACGGAACGTGACAGAGCCAGGGTTTCCTGGCTCTGCGTTCCACCGAATCGATCACGGCGAGTTGGTATTTTGCTGAGCCGTCCTAAAGGTGGCAGCAATACTCCATGCACGAACGGACTTGCGCTTTATACAAAGTTAGAAGCTGTCCCGGCGTTAATATCGCTTAACCTTGTTTACGACACCCAGTCCAATACTCTGACCGCTGAGCTACCGACACCCCAGAAGAAGACTCATTGAATTTTTCTAGTACTTTGTAATATATTACGTATGTATTACGTCACTGCGAAGTTACCCTCACAGTCGAAAGAAAACTTTTGCAAGTACTTAACAATTGATAGAGACGTAATTCGCTATGAATATTTTTATCAGTTACCAGATATTTTTTCTTGTAAAATTTTATATTGTAAAGAACAGAAATTTCGCATTTAGTTTGCACTAAGGCACTAATTTGCTATTATGTTTTAGCAGGCATACTATAAATATTATAAGCTAAATATCACGTAAAATTTATATCACTAAAGATTATTAAGATTATTAAGATAAGTCAACCAAGGAGTATGAGAAATTGTCAACCTATCGTATCAAAATTACTAAGCATAGAAAGAGAAAGTACAAGAGTGTGAGAAGACGTAGTTACTTAATTGTAAAAGCAAATAGCATTCCGTGGCCATTGCCATATATAAAATTGTAGGCATTTTATTTTAAAGATTACAAGAACTGTTTTTTTTTAAGTTTAAATAATTCCCCCCCGTGTGGTGCCGGGGATAAAGAATTGCACTTGAGATGGGGTCATCTCTTCCCGTGGGTGTCGTAGAAGGCGACTATGGGATCATTCCAGAAGATGGGCAGCAGCGTCTCTCTGTGATTATTCTCACCTTACTGCGATCGCCAACCCGCCTGCCAAGCGTGGCGATTATGGCAAATTCCCCTCAAAATTATTTATCCTTGAAGGAGGCCTTTGTCCAGCAGTGGACGTCTTTTTGGCTAAGATGATGATGATGAATTCAGATGGGTCAAAGAGAATAGGCAAGCCGAAACTCTGAGACACGGAGAAATTTATCTAAAAACTTATCGCCCATTTCAAAATTAAGTAAAACAGCATTCACATAATATTCAAAAACTGTTTTCCAAAATTCAAAATCGGAGCTCGATGGCGCAGTGGTTAACGAGTCTGCGAGTGCTGAGGCTAAGAACTTTCGCAAAGGCCGCTAATCGGATGGGTGACCAAAAGTTTATCATCTCGAGCTCCTCCGTGCTTCGGAAGGCACGTAAAGCTGTTGGTCCCGGCTGCATTAGCCGTTAACAACCACCAATCTGCACTGGGCCCGCGTGATGGTTTATGGCCCGTTCTCCCTATCCATCCATAGGGAAGGCTCGTGTCCCAGCAGTGGGGACATAAAATGAGCTGATGACGATGATGATGAAAATTCAATATTCATTAAAACATCTTACAGTAGAATTTTCTTTTTAATGTGGACACGACATTTTTTTTATTGCAACCCAATAAAAAATCAATTCAAAGAAAATAAAAATAGTAGTAATAGTAGTAAAGTGATTAATGTACGAAAAAGAATATTAACTATTTAGATAGTTACTATAACAATAAGAATAAGAATAAGAAACATTTACTGATCTGCACAAAAACAAATACAAACAGGATACACAAATTAAAAAAAGTAACAAAATTAAAAATTAAAATTAAAAAAAATATTTTACTTATGTCTTTTTAGTTAGACAAATTTCATGATATACCTTTTTCAAATCCTTGTGTTGAGCTCTATAATTTGATACCCATAATGTAGTATCCGAAAAAAATAATTGTTTTTCACCAACTCCAATGGCGCCACAGCCGCCATGTTTGTTTTTTTAACGTCACCTATCTAAGAACACTTGGGCAGCTAAGACGAATCTAACCTCAATTATGTAAATCCGTTCAGTGGTTCTTGTGATATGAGGTAATAAATAATATTACATACATAATAGGCGCGAAAAACATAACCTTTCCTTTGCAGTCGGGTAAAAATAGAATAAGATAAAAAGAAAACATCATAAAAACAACTAACACTATGAACAGAAACAGTTTGAACATTTAATATAAAGTTCTCATAACATTAGACTCAATAATCAAACATTATGGGATATGACTGCGCCTTGAATTGTTCCACCGACTTAACGCTGGAACAATTCAAGGTTGATCAATGAATTTGAACATTCAAAAACTGGAGGTTTCCGCTTAGAAAACTAGAAGGAGAAAATCTCCGAATAAAATTTGAGAACCCAGAGACCTCAGAGTCAAGTAGCTGGTTTAATCACCAAATCAACGGAAAACAGACAGAAACGATCCCTTCTTCACTTCTACTACAATCAAAACCTTCAACCAAAATTTTTAACATTTACCAACAAATGTCAGCGACTACTTTTCGCACGCCAAATGATTTCTCAAATTACTATAAGAATATTGAATTGCTTATCAAATGTCACTGAAATGTTAAGTTCTATTTCATTTCGGTTGCGTCGGTAAGGAGTGTTCATGACCTGTAGTGTTATATCTTCAGCTATCACTGACAATTCGGCAACACAGCAGGAGGTGAGGAATCCAACACTCTGGCTTAGACTAACGCGTGACGATATCGAGCAAGGTGAATCGATGGAAGGGCAATAATTGTATCCATATAAAAAGATGGCCGCCGGGGTAGACGTCATTCTGTCATCAGCAACAGCTTCACGATCACATCAAGTGATTTATTGAAACTATTACCCATTTCAAAGATGTCGTCTGTTAAGGTAACCAAGTGAAAAGGGTTTTTTATTTTGTTTCTTAACTTTTGAAATAACCTCAGTGTATATCAATGTAACTACTATAATCTAGAAACGCATCATTTTTGAAATACTATTACGTTAATTTTTTTTTTTTTAAATTTATAACTTCAATATAATTTCTAAATCTACCACCATAAACGAACTAAGAATGGAAAAAAATGGGAGTTTTTCCATCTTACCTTATGACCAATAAGAATATTTTTATAGTTTAATCTAGTAATGTACAACAATCAAATAATATCGTTATAATCTATACTAATATCATAAAGAGGAAAGCTTTCTATTTTTGTATGTATGTATGTTTGCAACAAATAAACTCAAAAACAACTGGACCGATTTAAAAAATTATTTCACCATTAGAATGCTACATTAGCGCTGAGTAACATAGGCTTTATAAAAAAAAATGCAGTTCGAAGTCCGCTGGGTCAGCTAGTGTGATATAACTAAGATTTTTGTAAAAATATTTATTTAGCAGCACCCTACCTACTTATAAATTTTTGTGATATGTTTTGTGGAGCTTTTTAAATAATTGATTATAAATAAACCATCGACTTTCGGCAATTAATGCCAATATGGCTTTGCCGAGTGCGTAGCAAGCAGGTGATCTTTATGCATATGCTGAGTGGAATCCATTTTGGTTTAAATTAATTTTTAGATTGATTAATTTTCTTCTTCCTAAACTTTATATTTACATTGAGATATTCAAATTATATTTGAAATATTTTGATATAATAAAAGACAGATTTATACTACTTCCTCTATCTACCGTAGCCATTGATCATCAATACCTTAGCTCACAATATCTAGTCTAGTGTTTCATATGGTCTGATTTCCTTTGTTCTAGATATTGGCAGCCTGCGCCCTGCTGGCAGCAGTGGCCGCTGAGTACTACCCCAGCCACAGCAGCTACGGGGCCCAGGTGCCCATACTGCGCTACGAGAACGTCAACAACGGTGACGGCACCTACAGATACAAGTGAGACTCACCTTTATTAACGTGCCGTGTATGCTAGTATATAGTGCTTCTATTTTCTTAATGTCTCTCGGTGATCATCGCATTTCCGAATGCAATCGAATATTAACTTCATGTCCATTAATTATTAGATTTATCGTGTATAATAATTTGCATTCGAAACAACGTACTTTATTCGTGTTTTGTTTTGATTTCCTAGTGAACTTTACAACGTGTAATAGAAAGGTGTGGTCAAAATAAAAAGATTCCAAGTGTATCCGATCCAGATCGTGTATGAAGAGTTATTAAGACATAATAATTAACTTTAACTTGTTTTACAATTATTCATTACATATTTCTATTGTGTTAACAATAAGTTTAAAGAGTAGCAGCAACTCTTTATACTCTACAACTGATAAAAATCAGAACACGAAAAGACATTAAGACAATAGATAATACTGTAGAACTGGAAGATGGGTACGGATGAGTCCAGTGGAAAATGCTAGTTGTACTCCTCGTACAGCAAGAAATGAGTGCGCTTGACAGCTCCGTTCACCTATCTGGAAAATAGGAAGTGAACTATGGGCACCCCATGTGGCGACTCTCTTGAAATGAAAAGTCTATCACCCTCCTGTATATACCAGTTACCTACAATAATTATACAATTACTACTTAGTAGTTTGTATTTCAAGACAAACAAAATCTATAAGCAGGCAAGAAACGACAAGAGAAATAACACATTTTAACTTATTCATACTCGTTAACACTATGTAATGATGACGGACGGTCTATTATAATCCTTATTACAGCTCATTGAAGTGTATCAACAATTAATCAACCATTCGGCATCCAAATTACATCAGCTTACAGATGACTCTACGTGATCGCAATTACGAAGATTATTAAGCTACACGGTGTCTTTGATGCGATGAAATAATTGTAGCAACATTTTAATTGTAACTTGTTAGCATTCTATTTCATGATCATTCGATCTTTTCTATAAATCGATACAGATTAGCAAAGTGTTTTGAACATCTATTTAGTTTTTCTTAAACAAACGTTAACTTTTCGTATAGAACTAGAAATCAAGTTAAAAAAGCTTTGAGTTTTAAATCATAATAATATAATATCAAAAGTAATGCGAACTAAGCATTGATTACAGCTCCTGTTAAATAAGTTGTCTTCTACTGTAAACTAATTGTACAATTCTGGTGCGATTTACTAAGGGACGTCTAGAACTCAAGGGACACCCATTTAAGCAAATACCTACATACATGTTACACTTGATTCAAAAGTAACTTGGTAGATTATAAGATAAGAAAAGATAAATAAACTTTATTGTACACCAAAAATAAAACATTTGACAAAAAAATACTACATAAAAACAAATACAAAGGGCGGTCTTATCACTAAGAGTGATCTCTTCCAGACAACCTTTGGATGGACAAAAATATTTGAGTTTGAAGTAATTATGTAAATGTTAATTCGCTATAATGCCTTGTAGTGTAAAGACACAGTGTAACTTCCCTCGTGTCATTTCCGAGAACACTTCGTCGTTCGTCTTCGAAGTTCAGTGCTGTTTTTGTGGAAAAATAAAACTGAACAATTTTAACGAAAAAAGTAATAATCCTTTTTTAATTTTATTTTCAGCTATGAAACTGGAAACGGCATATCAGCCCACGAGAGCGGCGCGCCCCGCGCGGCGGGCCCCGAGGGCGCGGCGGTGACGGCGGAGGGCGGGTTCTCGTACCGCGCGCCCGACGGCCAGCAGATCTCGCTCACCTACACCGCCGACGAGAACGGCTTCCACCCAGTGGGCTCCCACATCCCTACGCCGCCGCCCATCCCAGAAGCCATTCTGCGGTCTCTCCAATACAACAGGCAACACCCCTCTTCGTGAGTATCAAACATTAAAAACGATATACTCTCATACTCTCATCTCGTTCTCATCTTTGAACTCTTGTCCCTTTGTCGGCTTAATTACGACATGCATGGGAAGTTACGCAGCAAATATATACATTGTTTTCAACGCAAAACGATATAGTTTGTGGTAGAATTCTACCCAGAATCCAACAGGAACTAAATGGCGACCACCCTTATACTTTTATCAGTAATTTTTTTTTTCTGCAACGGGAAAGCGCTTGTACTTGATCGCTTCTGATAGTAAGTGATGATGAGGCACAAAGGGATGGGTCTGAGACCTGCGGTTAACCCCTAGACCACAAAGTGTACCTATATAGATATTGTGTAGATCCTTTCAGTCAAAGTGACCTTTCGTGATTCAAATTCAAATCTCTTTATAAGGACAATCGACAGTTACAAAAGGAGTATTTGTACGGTTTATATTTTCGCGTGTAGGTATGTAAATATGGTATGTTTAGTGGTGTTCATTTTGACTTTTTTTTCCAGTGACAATGGCCAGTACAACAGTGGAAGGCACAACAACGGATACCACTATTAGGTTTCATGTATCACTTGAATGCAACTTGGCTCACTATCATTGGCAATGACTCATGGACTGTGATATATGTACATTATTTATTTATCATTGTTTAATTATTGTTTGTATTATGTTTTTGTAAAATAAAAGCTTAACAAATATTTAATTTTTAAACGGATTTATTTAGCTTGCCCTGTTTATTTATTAGTTTATTTGTTTGGGTCAAATCTAGTAATTGAAATTTGACCCCCTTCCTGTTGATGGATTGATCTGAAATTTGATACACACCTTTAGTTCTGATGACAATATAATTCAATACATTCGGTATCATTGTAAATCCAAGATGGCTGCCGCTACACATTGGCGGGTTACATATATTTTATTACTACTACCTCAATATGGGTATCAAATGAAAGGTCTTGATTAGTAGAATAGTTCTTTATGAAAATAAAATGAAAATCCAATATGACCGCCAAAAAATGGCAGGTTAATTTTTTTCTTTTCACAACACCTTCTATATGGGTATCAAATAAAAGGTCTTGACTAAATGAATTAAAATGAATGAGAAGTATATAACAATATTAAAAACTAAAAACTTGAAAATACAGATTTAAAAAAAATGATGTAGACAATGTACTAAAAGCTAAAAAATAAGTCGGTAGATCCTAGGTACCAGTCATCACACCACTCTCCTCATCAACCTAGGGCATTCATCAGACAAAAAAATTAAATCGTTGTTAATTTTATTTTGTTGTCTGATCAACAAATTAGTGCAGAATCGAATAGACGTTATAACGTCTATTCGATTCTAATCGCTTACGAAATTATGATGATCGGAAAGAAATTATATTTTAAAATGTAATTCAAAACCTCTAAGAGAAGGCTTTTGTTTTAAACCTCCACAAAATGATATCCAAAAATTCTAGCGACTTTTTTTACACACAAAAAAACGAAATAAAAATAAGGTAAATTAAAAGCACGTTGCGTATCTAAACTGTTTTATTTCCACAATAAATAAACCTACAGTTAAAATCGCGAAGTTATTTTGGCATCGACATTATAATTTGTCGGTCGTTGGCCTGATGGCGGTTTTGTGATTATTTCCTAATTTCGTATATATTTTCGTTGAACACGTTGTTTACACCGAAATGACTATAATTGTTATACCTATTTAGGTACTGGGGTGCGATTTTTAATCTCACTGGTGATCTCTAATTGTAAGTAAAATGAAATACATTATGAAATATCATAATTTCACCATTATATACAATTTGATTACTAAGATACATACCGTTCAACAATTTTCGGCGTCAAAGATAAGTTACCAGTGACCTTGAATAAAAGAAAAAGGAGCTTAATTAATATCATAGCTTGTGAGTTAGTCATCGGTTCATAAATCAACCGCTGGTCTTTCTTTTTATTGAACGACCTGACGGCATACCTATGCGCTGCAAGAATCTAGGTAGAATTTCCATTCGACAATTCGTTCAAAAACATAAATTACACATAAATTGTGCTATTGATTATTTCTTATAAAAATTTAAATAATAAAATAAAACTTCTTACTAAGATAATTTATATTTGCTTTATAAATCTATGACAAAATCGATGAACGAATTTATGTATTGTAAGGTGGTTTCCATCACTAAATAGCTTAGACTATATGGTCTAAGCTAAATAGCGCTTGTCAAATCATAGTATGTCAAAATAATATGGCATAAGTAATTTGGGGGTCAAAGTTACTCGCGTCCGTAGGTTTACCCTTGAGACCCTACACGTAACCCCTGGGTGGTGCTAAAAGAGTGACACTGTCTGAGTGGAAGAGCCACGCTGCGTTGCAGCACAAAATGGGCCGGCTCGCCCGGCGTAATACCACCTCTCACAGAACATCGGCGTGAAACAATGGCACTCGTTGCTGTTGTGTTTCGTCTGGTGAGTGAAAGTACCGGAGGCCCATCTCTCACCCCTCCCCCCTCCCAATTCCTACTTCCTTCTTAAGATCCAACTCCTTCCTTAAGGCCCGCAATGCATCTGCGATTACTTTGGTTTTGCGGGTGTCCATGGGCGGCGGCGATTACTTTCCATCAGGTGACCCGCCTGCTCGTTTGCCTCCTTTTAATATTAAAAAAAAACGTTTGGTTTTCATACAAATCGTGATACATGCATCGTCTATCTAGTTCATGAAGCTGTAGATCTACAGCTTCATGATCAGCAGCCAGGCAAAATGTATGTATGTAACGTTCCAACATATAACGCTCTCGTATTTTACGTAGTAGTCTCGTTTTTGTGTGTTGTAGTGTAGATACCTTTTATAAAACAAAGTAGTTAAGTTCAAAAACGAAGGCCGACATTTAGCAAAGCGATCGAGCCATTGTGCTCTCACAATGGGGTCGCACTGGATTGAGCTGTCGATTCCCGATGCTCTGCTAGTTACCTAACGTATTGTATCACACACTTTGTTTCGCTATTGTTTTGTATTTTCAAATGTCTAACTAAAGTGTTTGCATATTCATTGATTTAGACATACCATTGCGGACGTATCCAACTAATAAATCTGCTGTCAGTAAGTACTATATTTGTTAAACATAATGTTAAATTACAAAAGAAATAATGGAACCTGTAGACCATTGATTCC
This sequence comes from Eudonia mercurella, assembly GCA_963082485.1. Taxonomy (NCBI): domain Eukaryota; kingdom Metazoa; phylum Arthropoda; class Insecta; order Lepidoptera; family Crambidae; genus Eudonia; species Eudonia mercurella. Next base: position 9,847,252 of record OY720029.1, on the reverse strand, counting down.
AAAGTGGCCAGTCAACTTCGATGGCGTGACAAAAAAGGGGGTTCACAATTCTTAAGTAGGGGTCCACGAAAATTTGTCTCGTTTCGATAGTGAAGAACTAAAATGTTGGCTTGCCTTTAATGAAGACAGATAATATTTTCAGAAGCTCAGAGACTTACTTGTAAAAACTGCGTCGATCGACCACTAGCTGGCCGATAACAATTAAAATTCTATTGTGTCTGGTATTCGCGCGCTCGAGCTCATATTGCGTTTCCCCATATCTTGTATCTCGTTTCGTCATATAATGTCGAAAAAGTTTTAGTGCCGTTACAAACCTTTTAACAAAAAAAGGAGCAGATTGAATATCACAGAACGAGGAGATTTGCGCTTTTTTGACATCCACTCACAGCACAATCAATTAATTAATTAACAAATCAATTCTCACTTTTTTTTTTGATTGGAACTCAGCCGCAACGTTAATTTCTATAGTTAGATCTATCTTCACATTTTTTGTCGAGTTTTGGGAATATGGTACAAATGTCGCGGCAGGGGGTCCACCGCACGCAACCAGCAAAATTTTGGAAGTGGTCTATGAGTAAAAAAGTCTGGGAACCTCTGCTGTAGACCTTACAACTACTATTTGAAGAGAAAGGACTTGCTCAATGCTCATTCATACTACTATCCTTTTTTATTATTTCCTACGGGTAAGCCTTGGCCTTCATCACACCATCAGGTAAGTATGATAAAACTAAAGGTGGAAGTGCACTTCAATAACAACCGGAATCCTAAACAACTGAGTAACTGGCTATCTTATCTCTAGCTGCCGGAACAATGATGCTACTAACATTGATGTTACGGCGACATATTTAGATTATTAGTTAGATAAATTAGATAGTTTAAAAAGCTCGATAGTGCGGTGGCCGCCTGCGCGGTGGCCTGCGCGGTTGTGATCATGCAAGTAAGCACCTTTCCAATGCTGGGTGACCAAATAGGAGATCTGGCTTAAATATCTTAAGGCTTTATGTGCTTCGGACAGCACGTTAATCCATTGTTTATCAGTTCTATTTGTTAATAAGTATAATGCATAGTTGAAACCTTATTTGTTACAAATTCAAGTTGAATAAATGAATATGAATAATGTGTTATGTTCGTGCCTGTAGCAGGTCTCCGCTGTAAGGACCGCGAAGTAAATGGTAAGTTTTGAGTAAAAATAGTTCTTTCATTAACAACAACGTTGTTGTATTGTTGTTTGTTTGTTTTGTTTGCTTTTTTTCTTGTACTGTATCATGTTTTATTTCTTTCATTATTTCTTACTTCCGTATTTGGTATGCTAGTATTCGTAACATTTATTTCTTAGTCGTAGTTAGTTCGTTTGTGCATTTTGTTTCGCTCTAGACAATACTCTATAACAATCACACAATTGTTTGAACAACAGTCCTGTTTCAGTAGCTAGCGTCGTAACTGGACTCCGCTTCTACTGACATCAGGAGCGGAGTCATTTGCCAACGTAAACATAAAAGGAACTGATGTTCGCGACACTTGACATGGTAGTCATTAGAACTTTAGCGCAAGGTATCTTACGTCTTACAAATCGTTATTAAAACCTCAAGGAGGAGTGCTTGGACTTTGTATCACTAAATTGTAGTGGCGATAACATTTTCTATAATACCTATTTTTATTAAGAACAACTAACTTAAATAACTTGGTAGAATTGAAAGATTTTTTCTTGGTATGACGAAACATTTTCAAGCGCATTATGTAGAACAGCCGAAACACAAAAGTTGAGTACAGACTTGGTACTTGGTACTTGGTACCTACCTACCTAATTAATTGGAAAAACTAACAATGATAGTAATTAAGAAACTTTATGTCATATTAAAGCAGCACTTTTATTAAGCTTTAGATATTTATATGTACATAAAATAAATTAACAAAAATAACGTAGGTATGCGTCAATATCACAGTCCATGACTTTGAGGTATGCTAACAATGGTTGGCAGCAATCACGTCTTTGTGACGTTAGCTTCAGTACCGGTAGTTACGTCCAGCGTTGTATGCGCCGTTGTCTCTGGAACAACACACAAGCAAAAACACAGAATTTTAATAAACTCTCAATATAGTGTTAATAACCTTTTCCTTCGCCACTAGTCAAGACGGTAGACAGCAAAAAAAAATAGATTATCAGTTTCAAAGATGTTCAGTATCACAATATTTCATTCTAGTCGTTGCATAAAAAGTGTAATGATTACAAGATGTTTGAAAATTGCAAGATTTCTTTTACCACATTTTTTAAGATTTCATTTATTAGGTATCGGTGTTAATGCAAATTACTGTTAATGGATCTATGAAACTCCAATCTCACTAAATGTAAGACCTTACTTTGAAAGGGGCTGAATTAATTAAGATTGAGGACTAAAGAACGATTCGAATGGGTTCAGACAAATAATAGACTAGTAGGTATACCTGAATTATTTCCTCAGGTAAATCCTCCCTTTAAAGGTACATTTCGGCATCCCATACCAACTTCTAAGTACTTATGTTTTCGACCCATAACCCAATTTTAGTTAAACACTTTATGCTTAAAGAAATCACAGAGATCTAAATAGTTAATAACATTCTAGTAGCAATAAAAAAGGTGTTTAGTCAAATGAATTTATGCTACGAAAAATTTAAATTGCCTGAATTAAGTTGGTTTTTTATTTATTTGAATTTAGTATTTCGTATGTGACACTAAAAACTCATGTGAGGATCTCGATTACGCAGTGGTTAACACACCCAGTATGCGATTGCTAAGGTTAAACAACTTTTGCAAAGACCGGTTATCGGATGGGTGACCAAAAATATATCATCTCGAGCTCCTCCGTGCTTCGGATAAAGCCGTTGGTCCCGGTTGCATTAGCAGTTGCTTACAACCACCAATCCGCACTAGGCCCGCGTGGTTGTTAATGGCCCATCAGAGAATGGGTTATTAACATCCGTAGGGACGGCTCGTACCCTAGCAGTGGGGACATAAAATGAACTGGTGACGATAATTATGATAACCGAAATGTAAAAATACTCCAATAATTATCGTTACTTACGATGAAGGATGCTGTCTATTGTACTCTAGTGAGCGCAGGATAGCTTCCGGGATAGGCGGCGGCGTGGGGATGTGGGCGCCCACTGGGTGGAAGCCGTTCTCGTCGGCGGTGTAGGTGAGCGAGATCTGCTGGCCGTCGGGCGCGCGGTATGAAAACCCGCCCTCCGCCGTCACCGCCGCGCCCTCGGGGCCAGCCGCGCGGGGCGCGCCGCTCTCATGCGCTGATATGCCAGTTGGGGTGTCGAAGCTGTAAAATGAAAAGCACATTTAGGGAAAAGATTAGCTGTTAGCCTTTTGTTATCTTGTGTAACCAGATTGTACGAATAGCAAGAAACATAAGGTTCCTTTAAACGTTATTTTAAGGAGCTATCATTCTATGTCGCGTGTCTGTATACCCTTAGATTTACTGAGGCGTTTACCTATCAGATGACAAAAGCAGAATACTCGTTCGTCAGCAAATTCTTTGATGTGCCGCAAGAAAAATCTAGGTTTGAGTTGAAATTTTATATCGCCATAAAATTAATCAAAAATAACAAAATTACATTCGTAAGAAAACCTTATAATTTTTTACTGGTTGCAACATCAAGTTATTGCAGCATTAGTACCACGAAAAGTATGCAATGCATCGCGATCGCTCTCAAGGGCCTAATACCAGACCATGGATTCAAACCACAATCAAAAGTTATGACCTACAAGGCATTATTAATGTAAAATACCATACCACCAAAGGTTGCCAGACACGCCTAGACCGCGATTTAATAAAACGTTTGCAAATTGCAACACTATTTGTGTCTGCAAACCAATATTGCTAAGCAAAGGTAAAGGTCGTTTATTGCAATCTAATTTTGGCAATTTTATTCGAGAAATCGGAAGCGCATTTCACATGGAGTTCACAACTACTGGAACTGGCTACCCGATGGAACACAACAACACTATAACAATGATGTTATGGCAACAGACTAAGATGATGATGGTAGTTAGCCAAAGTGATTAAAAGTACCTAGTAGCCCTAAGACCGTCAAACCAAACCCGAAACATATGGGTCTGCAACCCGCAATATTTTTGAAAATACTATCCAACGACACCCCACACTATAGGGTAGACAAGAAAAAAAATTACATCCCCACTTCACGTGTAGGGGAGGTAACGTAAAAAAAATATTTTTCAAAATTTTACTTCACCACTTTATTGGCGTGATTAATATGTATATCCATGCCAAATTACAGTTTTCTGGTCCTAAGAGTCTATGAGCTAGGCTAGGGACAGACAGACGGACATAGCGAAACTATAAGAGTTTCTTTTTGACTACGAAACCCTAAAAATGCACACGAATGACGAATAGCAAAAAATTTTACATTATCATGAATAGATTTTTTCAATTTATGTGTCTAAATTGTAATAGTGGCAGCAACTTATATTGTGAATCTTGTAATGACCCTAGATGTAAATAAATCGATCACAATTTGAAGCCATAAATCGGAGGAACTTAATCATTACTAAGTTCAGATAACAAGCTGAGGAAGAGGTACAAAATAAGGAGACCCAGAAGGTTAGCTTAATACATACCACGCTCGAGCAACGCACACATAGACCCTCTCATGGACACGGAAACTCGCACAGCTGCGCTCGGACCGTTCCGAGATGCGGGATGCTATGTTGCGTTGCTTAAGCGTTTTAAGAGTAAACACTAAGATCGACTGATTATATGAAAAGTAGACAAAATCAACGTTTCGTAGTCCCCTGATTCCTCCTCCAAAACTGGACCCGTTAATTACTTTTTTTATTAAAAATTTAAGAAAGGCTTTGACTGTGTTCCTTTGATATGCTTTTTTTTATATAATCTCGTCAAATTTGTTTGCTCGATGTCTGAACACAGCGAAATGGATGTCTTGCCAATTTTCAAGGTTTTTAAAGGTTCATATCTTTTTTAATAATTAATTTATGAAAAAAAGCAAAACATAGGGACACAGCCAAAGCCTTCCTTTAATTTTTAATGAAAAAGTAATGAAATCGGTCCAGTTTCGACGAGGAATCAGGGGACTACGAAACGTTGATTTTGTCTACTTTTCATATAATCAGTCTACCTTAGTATTTCCTCTTAAGCTTACCTTCTGGGTCTCCTTATTTTGTGGTGGAGGTGTCATTGTTAACATTACGACCGCCGACGAGGGGGAGCGGCCCCCAATTACAGTATTGTTCTACCTATCCACTGTGGTAGTCAGGTCCAAAGGTCACACTGACAACTTACAGGTGTTATAAACTGAGGTTAGAGCGTTTAGTCAGTGCGATTTGCACGTAGGCAATGTCTGTGTTATGGAAGGATACTGTACTGTGTGAACTAGACGTTTTTTGATTAGTAATAGATGATAATGAGAGATGACAAATGTTTTGTTATAAATACCTACAAATTATTAAAGATATAACAAAACCTTAAACATGACTTTACTTTCCCGCTAAAAATATTGGGAAATATCTATTAGACTTTCCTTTGCCCATTTAGGAAACGCAAAGTTTCCCGCCAAAAATATTGGGAAATATTTTTTTAAGCTTATTTTGGCCATTTAGGAAATGCAAAGTTTCCCGCCTAAAATATTGGGAAATATCTTTTTTACTTTCCTTTGGCCATTTAGGAAACGCAAAGGTATCTTCTCTATTTAACCTATTCTTCAGTCTTTTTTATCAATGATGATGAGGAGTGGTTCTTCAATAATAACTGATATTTGATGAATGACAGACTAAGCTCACTTTCAGTTTCACAGTAATAAAACAACGATATAACATTAAGTAAGTTTCTCCGAAGCGTTTGATTCGGTGAGCCAGAGTAGAAAATTTAGAGCTTCATGAAAAGTTTAGTTCGAGTTGACAGTGTTATGAGGAAGCTGTTTTATTTATATGTTATTTAATTTTATTTATTACCTGAAGCGGTAGGTTCCGTCTCCATTATTGATGTTCTCGAATCGCGATGGTGCGGCACTGTAGGAATTGCCACCACCAAACCCGGTGAGATGATCTAAGCGAGCGGCTGACACTGAAACCACTACGCCCGTACAAAACAGAAGAAGCTGTAACAAAAAAACGGAGGTTAAAAATTGGCCCTTGTTACAATTGTCTTGAGAATAAGAATAAGAAAAAAAATATTGACGGACACACAAACACCGCAAGGAGAATACAATAAATGAGAAATTAAACATGATGACAAAGTAACAAAATAATAAAGAAAACATGAATTTTGTTTGTGAATATCAACTAGGACCCTTGCCTAAGTTTATGCCGTTGCGGTGCTGAAAACAAACACCATTCTGGTATTCTGATGAATCTCTAGGTCTCTAATTTTTAGGTTACCATTTTTTAAATACTTTTTCAGTTTCAGTATTAAATAAAATTAAATATGATATAATATATAATATTTTTTATTTATACCTAGTTATTAGTAGCTTAGTTTATAGTTTTCATGTAGTTTAATTTTCATGTGATTTTGTTTGCTTATAAATAATATAACTTTAGTACTTTTACTAATAAAAATACTTATTAAAAATAAGTATGGCACTGTAAAATTAATATACCGATTTAAAAAATGGCTATGAGCAACACCTTAAAGAGTTTGTTGTGTTGTGGTTGTATAGAAGTTGGACAGATTTTTTTGTGTTGGCCGTCTATTGCCTTTACTTCGTAATCAGGTTTAGGGCGGCGAGAAAAGTAACAGAGACCGATCAATTTGCGGAGGTTCTGCATTTTTTTAAGATGTTAGAGTAAGTATGATATTTCTTTTTGTTAATCATTGTTTTATTTTTGTAAAAGCAATAACGTAAGTTGCGTTTCTTTTTACAGCTATTTTTTAATCCTTTGCTTATCCAAGACTGGTTGAGTTTATTTAGATTCAATTTAATTTTAATTTGTGGGAAACAAAGTTTATAGAATAAAGAAAACAGTTCATGAAATTTTGAAAAAGCCGTATTCAGGTCAAGCATCTCCAGTACATCGGACCAAGACAATGCGCTTAAATTTTCTCGGAATTTGCAAATATTATCATGACTGTAGTCTCTTTTGTAAATAAAATATGACTTAGGCTTAATTTTAACATGTCCCACTGGAAAACTAATTAGTTGTGCAGTATCATGATCAGATAGATAGAGAGGAAGTACCATTGCCGATACTCCATTTATATTGCTTAGAATGTGATCAATACACGAATCTTTTCTGGAAATTGTTTAGAAATTTTATTTTGATTGATTGAATAGATTCTCTAGAGCTTTCATATAGGAAAACGAAAGTGGAAAACCTAAGGGCACCTAGAAAAGGCTAGGATTTCGGCTTGAGTGAACCATGTCGAGGTAGTTCAATACTATAGCGCTTATATTTTTACGCTCAACGCAGATACTTTCGGAAGGAATTATTTTTCATTTAAATACTTCAGCTATTCTTTCTTATACTCATACATTGTTAATTTACAAAACAATATCAAAATTAACTATCACAACTGACCTCTATATATATACCTAAAGCTAATTTAATTAAACTTGACAATGAGAAAAAAAATGATACATTTTCATACATACAACAGCGATATTCTAGATTTTTCACTGCTGTACAAAAAAAAGCTTGAACAATTCAAAGGCACAAAAATTTTCCCTACCTTTTCCCATCACTGGTTATCAAAAACAACCGAAAAATTTGAAACACTACTTTTTCAAATTTTTCGGTGGTTCTTTATTTTTGAGTGTGCTAATCTTGCATGAGTCTATACCCTTTATTATAGCAACGAAGCTTACCAAAGCGTTCATGTTGCAGGTCTTGGATATGCTGATGTTGCTACGGCGGCTGACGATGTTGTAAAGATCGCAGGGATGTGCCCGTCTTATATCGGGCAGGACTGCCCTTTCGACGGGTTGCCTCACCTTGCTCGTATTGTTAAGTTGTTTCGGCGATGTGGTCTAAGGGATAGGATTTAGCGGAAACACGAAGATTTGCTTGCAAGAAAACTTTCGAGGACCTTTAATATTTTATAAATTTACAAACACAAATCCACTAAGCGTGCTGTGGTATTTGGCTTGATTTTCTCCCTATGTGCAGTTGTTAAGTGGGTAAGTGTAAGCTCAGCAGTGCAAAATGAGACGTTTATAGGCAATCGATGAAACAAAAATCCAATTTTAACAAATACATATCTATAAATTAAAAGTTGAAAGAAATTAAACTTAATAAAACAATTTATACATAAAAATTGTTGTGGCTGAATCTCAGCCGTTTTAATATAACTTTTCCATGTATTTCCAATACTCCTGCAATATATTTACAATACATCGTGCATTTGGAGAAGCCTATGTCCAGCAGTGGACTAGTATAGGCTGATGATGATGATGATGATGATGATGATGATATCTAGCCGAAATTAAACAAATCTTTTCTTAAAACATGAATAACAAAAGAAGTGAAATCCAAGACTTGAATGCATATTGTGATACACATGTGTTTTGTCTTTAGATAAGGATGGTATATCGCTCCTCTTACCATTTTACAAAATCGCTCGCGCCTGTGGCTCAGCCACCTAATATTTCCCTCGCAGGATACCAAGGCGCCCCGCCCCCACATCCGCGGAGTAATGTAAACCATATCTAACTTCGAACACTTTAGCGGCTGCCCCTTGACCTGGTCGAGATACTACCAGTATATTACTCCTAGTTCGAGCTGAGTTTGTGTAATTGTTGTGTTTGAGGTGCATTCAACCGCCTCTGTAGTATAGTGGTTAAAACTAACAGGCTCAGATCTGGAGGCACTGGGTTCGATTTCTAGTGAGAGGTACATGATTGTACACGGTTTGGTTAGGATCGGCCTGCTTGTCATCACTTAACATCAGGTAAATTGAAGGTCAAGAGTTTACCAGTACCTATTAGCAATTTCATAAAAATTATAAACAAGTGGAGAGACGGCCGGGACTGTAGAGTGAACCTAATTCGAATCAAGTGCCTAGTGCATGTTTTATTCCCCATTTGATCACAATAAACAAAAACAAGAATAAAACAAAATTTTAAAAAGTAGGTAGGTACTAGATGACCGGCGGACTTCGTACCGCTTTGACAGTTTCCATGACAACAAAACAAACAAATCATTTGTCCGCTTAAGAACACCCATCCCATGACGGACCCCTATAGCAGCGCCATCTACCGGGTCCAATTGTAAATCTAAACCATTCTCGAATCTACTTGAACACACACAGAAATTTTCGTCCAAATCGGTCCAGTCGTTTAGAAGGAGTTCAATACACAAATACACACGCACAGAAATTTATATTTATATAAAGATATGGCAAAATTGCTCACCTCGATTGTCACCAGGACGCACTGCATCGATGTCATATACATTCTCGTTTTCATTAACGAGATCGAATTGTAAATAAAACTCGCAGTAGCATTCTGCTGGTTGAAATCACCCCATCCTTTACACGTCCGATTATTAGCTTAGCTGAGAGGACTATTATATCGATATTTATCAGAGAAACGTCTTTGGGTGTTCTGTAAATTATGTTGGTAGAGACTAGTTTAATTTAAAATGTGAAATATATAATATGTAGTTATAGCATAAAGAATAATATTTGTCCAAAAGCGATCATACACCATTCATCCGATTGCGATGAAACTTTGGAAACTCTTGGTGACTTAAACTGGTGTAATGTTTGTGTGATCGTCAATTATTAATGTTTTCTTATTATTATTTTTTTAATGTCAAAATTGCTAACTTCAAATGATAATGTATCAAAATGTAAATTGTTTCCTTCAAACAAAATAAGGTCCGGAACAACACAAGTACTATGTAATATGTAGACAATATTATCTACTTTAAGCTATCTATACAACGCACGAATATATTTAGCATCTTCGTAGTATGCAAAACAAGAATGGCATACAATACATAATAGCAAGTTATATCACGAAGATAAGGTGGCATGGCAGATCTATTGAATGGAGGCTCTTTTTGTACCGACAGGCTTGAAAAAGTTTGAGAATATTTGATAACGTCTAGCGCCTGTTTTTAGCGTTGATTTTCATATCAAGATTACTTCTTCTACAAATAGTGTTGATTTTTTTAGAAATGTATGAATTAAACATTCAAAATCATTCATTCAGTTTCGGCTACAAGTAGCCCTTGTGAATGTCACTATGCCATCGGTTCGTAAGTCTACACAGGGCGGGAGACCTTGTACTGGGAAGAACCGGCAAGAAACTCAGCAACGAGCGTTTCTTTTCTCTCTATACAGCGTTAAAATATTGGATATCATAGCAGGACACTTTCCATTACAAATAAACACAGAAAATATAAAAAAATCTGTTGTGATGTTGAAGCTCCGTATTTAAATTAACATCATTAACATCATCATCATCGTCATCATCATCTCAGCCAAAAGAAGTCCACTGCTGGACAAAGGCCTCCCCCAAGGATCTCCACGACGACCGGTTTTGTGCTGCTCGCATCCAGCGGCTTCACGCGACCTTCGCCAGATCGTCAGTCCACCTTGTTGTAGGCCTGCCCACATTGCGCTTTCCGGTACGCGGTCGCCACTCGAGGACTGTTCCGCCCCAGCGGCCATTAGTCCTGCGAGCAATTTAAATTAACACTAGAAGAAAAAAATTATGAGTTCCTAATATGTAGGTATGATTTATTAGGCTCTTAGGAACTTGTTTCCTTTGATACAGCAAGCGGAAGGACTAGTCAATATGTCACTGCCTCAATGAATTCTGTTCTTTTTTCTTGGTTTTAATACAATTATGTTATCTAGGTTTAGTTACGATGGGGTTGACATCTAAATTTAGATAAAGACTCGTTACTCACTGACTGACTTACTAACGCCCAATCTAAGCCAGTAGTCCTAGAAAATGTACAGGTTGGTTTTTCTAAGACTTACTCGGAATATATCGCGGGACTATGACGCAGGCGGTCGCTAGTCTAAGATGAAAAGAAAAATGTATATTAAATTCCTATGACTGACAAAACTTGATGATATATATATAAGCACATAGTAGGTATTATAGGTAGAGTAGAATGAAGCACAGTAACATAAGAGGTTCAATATAATGACCGAACCTGTCAACCATTTCATAAATTCATTGACCAGGTCTGATAGATCACAAAAATGTATATGAGACTAAATGTAACTTTTGAAATCGACTTAAACTTAGCTTTAACTTTAACTTTCAAAAAGGATGGACGGACGTAGCTCAGCGTGTTCTGCTCTGACCTAGGAACATAATCCCGGGCTGTGGTACTGGATTTTAAGCCTTTACCACTTATATAGAAAGAACTTTAAGCTTGTGCTTTGAACGTGAACTTTTAGTCCATTCCCGCCTACAGGGTGCCTAGTGTGAGTTTTGTTTACTAATTCGGTATCCATATTAATTCGGTTACGTTTTTAATTAGTATGGCATTAAAGCAGCGCCTCCTGGCGACATACGAGAGGAGTTAAAATATTGCCATACAAATTCTCGTTTTCATTAACGTAAGTGAATGGCGAATGAAACTCGCCATAGGCACCCTGTAGCGATCATAAGCTTGGTATAGGTAGGCACCGTTTAATGAAGGTTTAAACGTACTTAAACTGTACTTAAACGTTTCCGCAAATTTAATGTCCTATGCAAATATTTAAATTAGAAATTATTAAGCTTTAAGTCGAAAACATGACAACCTTTGGCTATTCATTTACTTATACGCACATTGATGTAAGAGAGGAAACAATTCCATCAGGCGTTAGATATGTTTTGTATAACAGAATAAAAAGGAACAATATTTTGTTATCATATGATGTTATCAATAACAACACATGTTATAATCATGGTCTGCCTGTAGCATGCCTTTTTTGTTGCTTATTCTCTTGCATTTTTGTGGTGGCTTAATTGATTTTGAATATTAAAGCTGCTGTTATTCTTTTCGGCTTTAGGCAGTATGAAGTTATGTCTGAACGTAGCTTTTATCAATTTTACCACGTTTATGTGGTGAAAAGTAAATAGTAGAAGTTAGAAATCAAAGATGCTCGCATAATAAAAAACGAATGAGCCTTACAGTAGTCGCATATGATGTGATGATGTGTAACATTTGACATCTCACCTTTTGAAATCAATATTAAAATAGCATATAGAAAAACAATTAGGTATATTTTTTTACAAATCATAAAGAGAATGCAGTAAATACTCATTAGAAGACATTGACATATCAAAATGATGACACAATATGTCACTTAAAATAATAATATTGTCTTGTTTTTATTATCGATTTTAAATGCGCGCTTACGACTCCGTATTTTTTTTCAAATCATAAAGAGAATGCAGTAAATACCACATGAGTAAATATTATCTAAACAGAGTGAAAGTTTGTAAATACTCATTAGAAGAATGTCACACTGACACATCCTATGTGCCGCGCCAATTATGAACTCAGTAAAGAACATATGAACAGTTTCGAGAAAATAGATCGTAATGTCAGCACCTCAAATATCATAATCACAAACACAGTAAGTTGTACTTAATGCGTTCATAAATTGTGCGGCATCAGTATCACACTGTTACGATCACATTTCTACGAAATCACTCCCACTAATATTACTACCTACAACGGACATTGGACTTAAAGTGTCGATCACTGGTGGCTGTTACGGATCACTGTTACGTACTTCCGTCCCTTTTCTACGAAATCACTCACCACAAATTGTATATCTATATATAAGTGAGCGGAAAGATGTTACACATCAATATTAGTAGTATATTAAAAAATAATAGAAGTATATTTATGTATTATAATAACTGTATACTTACGCATTTTATTTATAAATTCTGGAACACATAATTTAGTTTAAATTATTTTATAAGTACATCTCTAGAATTTTCGACATTGTAACAAGTCATATCGATGATTATTTATTGGAAGATCGGTCTCATCCTAATACAGGGTTTTAAAAGCTTAACAGGATGAGATCCATACCTTAATCTGTAAAAGCGGCTTGTGATATATGTAAATAAAGATTTTTGTATTTTTATATATTTTTTGTATAATAATAAAATAACAACAGCGCCTTGTGGTCTAGTGGTTAGACCATCATTCATAGACTTGCCAAGTTGCTAGTTTCAAATTCCTGAGGAACATATTACTCTTATTTAGTTTGGATCGTGGTAAGACTGGTTTTAAGTCCTTGGCCAGCTACTCATCACCAGCTCATTTTTATATTCCCACTACTGCTGGGGCACGAGCCTTCCCTATGGATGGATAGCGAGAACGAGCCATTAACCACCACGCGGGCCCAGTGCGGTATAGGGGTTATCAACGACTGCTAATACAGCTGGGGCCAACGGCTTTACGTGCCTTCCGACGCAAGTGGCCAGCTACTACCACCAATAATCAAAGTCTGTCGCCATAACAACAATTTTAGTAGTTACAACAAAGAGAAGATAGAAAACCAGAAAGATTTTCCAGTTTCTTAGTAGCTCGTTGAGGATTCCGAGTGAAATACGCTTCCACCTTTCAGACTTATGAAGAGACGAATTTGTACAAGAAAAACAGTTAGAATTAATATTAGGAAATATCACGATCGGACATTTGATGGAAATGGTTAAATAATTAATCTTTTGTATCATTCTATCATTCTAGTAAAATTGTAGCAAACAGACAAACAATTTTGGTCCTACTGGATCCCCCAGGGGAGTCTAGCAGGGGATCCTAGTGGAAGGAGACCTCATTATCGGTGCGCCATCAGGTAAGATGAAGGTTAACACGTTGACTGCCGCAAAACCAGACACAATAGAAAGTTTATTGTTTGTCGTTCACCGGTGAGCACCACGGCGATTAAAGACAAGCGTTTCCCAGTTGTGGAATAAACTATTATTTCCCAGTTGTGGAATAAACTGTTATTTAGGTTTCCCATAGTATGTACAGTACTCGTAGTACAAGCAACATATAGACCACGTATATCTTTTCCGTCGGTATATAGTACGATGATGCTTCTTATATACCTACAGGCACAGTGCCAAATGTTCGCATTAGGCAATAAAACAAAGCTCCTAATCAAACAGCGCGATAGAAGACTCCCAGCCGACGTGATCGTTCAAGAATGACGCACATGGATGTACTAGCAGCAGGTAAAGCTTCTAAAACGTTATGTGCTACAAAATAGTTCTTTTTAACATAACGAAAATATCACAATTTACAGATCAGCTTCAGCTTCTGCTTTCAATCGAACCATTTCTCACGATGTTGTATTGTTATTCATACCTGTCAGTACCGTGCACTGTTGTGGCAATGATTCACGAACCTAAATCAAGTGTACTATTAGGCAGATACTTGTGTTACTCATAGAAGTCATAGTTATAATTATTGATTGCATTATGTTGGTATGGTACAGATCTTACAATATCATAAATAGTCCCCTAACATGACCCTGTAAGGGTATTGCAACAATTCGGGGCGATAATTTGGGATGATAAGTCTTAGGATCTCTTCATTTACCTTCCTTGACATACACTAATATTATAAAGAAGTAACAAGGCAATGGGCAATTTACATGGTTGGTGTATTTTCAAAATTTATACGCACGGACGGCACATTATATATAAGGTCACTTTTTTATCAACTGCAAATATTTTGACAAAACATCTAATTATATCAGAGAAATACGACGACGAGCATTTAAAAAAAAAACAAGCTAGTTTTTTAAAACTTTTCCTGACACAAAAATTGTAATATTTTTAAGAGCGACCTTTCTGACGGCTCCTTTGAATGAAACTACGAGCACGTGTAAGCGGTGAAGGCATTGCGGCCTTTCAGTTTCGGCTCCTTTGAGTTGAAACTACCGAAAGTACTTTATTTTACTTTTTAATCGAAATGTCTTTAGGCATTTTTCTTGAAAACTAGCATATAAAATTTAAGGTTTTTTCATAAAAATTGTTTATATATGTTGTTGAATTTATTCTCAAAATATTTGCAGTTGATAGAATGTGACCTTATATACAAGAATCTCTTTCTACTCAGCTACCACACGACCAATAATTATTATTGCTGTGGCAATTAAACTTTAAAGCAACCATACCGAGATATAAGCGAATCTATACATAAAGTAAGTATTTGGAATTGTGGAATTAATTTACTGTTTATTCCATTTTTAAAAATACTCATGTACCTAGTCTCGGGGCAGATTTTGATAGAAAACTAAAACTTTAGAAATAACTAAGTATTATTGTATTCAAATGTATTTACGCAAAATTATTCCAAAACCCATTTAAGTTCATAATATTTACGTTCCGTGTTTCGCCAGGAAGTGATAACGGGGAAGCCTAGTCGTTCACTGCTCATACTCGTACTACAAACCCGAATTGATTCGATTCTAAGAAAGCGCACCTCAGTTCGTATTGGAGATCAAGTGCGCATCTCGCGATTCAGCGTGTAAACAACACTCAACCAGAAACGATCGGGAGATTCACAGGAGTCGTCAAAAAAAGTTCCTGCAAAGTTTTTTTATTTTATTTTTATTATCATCACTTTTGTTACATTGGTATTGTTTTTATGACTAATAGAACCATGCAGTTACAAATAAATAAAAGAATTGTATGTAAAAATGTTTCTATTTCGTATGGGTATTTAGTACTAAATACCCATACGAAATAGAAACATTTTAATAAAGGATTATTATTTTTTAACTTTATTTATAAAATAATTTTACTAGAGAAAATGCCTTTCGCGTACCACTGCGTCTGGGAAAACGCAGATAATTATGTGGGACTCCCTTCCCAATTAATTAACCTACTTTATATTACATCAAAATAGAATACTTTCGATTTCAGAAAAGTAAGAAGGTTCCATATACAGTTTGAGTAAAAAGTTAAGCGTTTGAGGTACAAAGACGAGTTTGAGGAAATCATTACAAAGACGAGTTTGAGGATATTTTTGTAAATAATAGCTTCTTCTTATAAGTTTATACTACAAAACATATGACTACTCGTATAGTAGAATTAACCTGCGTAGATACCGAATATATTTAACTGTTGACTGTTGCTAATGTAAAGATGCAATAAATAAGCAACAAATCGCTCGCAGCACTATCTGTCGGTGCTCGCGCACCGACTGCGGATATATTGTCTAGTTACTATACGGTGCCCAGACTACAGGACTCCATACTAAAATGTTATAGAGTGTAAAATTATATTCAGTGCTTCTTATTTTATGAAGTAAAGCCTCTATTGGCTGCTCTAGCTGCTACTTCTTTTTATTTCTTTATTTTTTCAATGCCTATTTTGCTGAATAATAAGTTGGTTGGTGAATTTTTATTTGGAAAGAGTATGCTGATTACCTATGTCGGCATTTTCAGCGTCACCGGACTTTTTTGGGAAAGCCGTATGAAACGAAACACTGTCAGAGGTTTTTTAGAGGGAATGGCATCACCCACTGTAATTATAGTGCGTGTCTCCGTTCCCTACTGGATCGGGGGTTGGTGAAGCTATAAGTGTCCGTGAATGACACAGACCACGTGAACATGCATATTGGTGGCAAATAGTGTGTGACGTCATTTTTAGAATTCTTTCAGAGGTCCTAATTAGATACCTTAACAGTAAAGTCCTTACTGAAACTATTTTATACCATCTAAACTTTCGCGTTCCATTTTAATCAAAGGTTTTATAACGGGAATTAACGCGAACTACTACGTATCATAGACATACCTTTATACCGGACGTATAAAGGTAGGTATGTCTATATCTACGACCTCAGCCCGTGACCACGACCGATGCAACTCGATCGAAACCATGGTCTAAAAAAACGTAAACCTAAAAGTAAACGTAAAAAAAAAGTAACCTAAAAGTAAACCTAACCGAAACCATGGTCGGACGGACGTTTCGACCATGGTTTCGATTAAGTTGCATCGGTCGTGGTCACGGGCTTAGGTCGTAGACATAGACATACCCGTATGTTTGTCTATAAGGCGGCCGACATCTGTCAATGCCAATCCAAACTCACATTCTATCTTTTTTAATTTTTCATTGCTCAGAATACAATCCGTGCTGCCTTAATTAAATAACGGTCGAATTTCGACCACTGGGCGACCACTAGTAATAGTTTATTCCACAACTGGGAAACGCTTACCATGGTTTCGGTTAGGTTTAAGGTCGGTACCTTTATAGGTATGTCTATGATGATACCTACCTTTGATTAAATCTTTTTTGTTTTTGGTTGTGGAATATCATTTAAAACATCCAAATCGTAGAGAAACTACTTATCAAAGTTCAATTACTTCGAATACATAACGCTACGTATATATACGAGTATATAATATTACATACTCCGACACAGTGTTGAGCTTGTTGGCCGCAGTCCAATAAAACAATCAGGCGTTACAGCCCAAAGTATACAAACACGGACGGGATTTATCGAATCACATGGAGACGTGTTTTTTTGCAATCAGCGAGTAAACTAAAACAGCAATATATAAACATTTATTTAATTTCACTTAAGGGAACTATATATCATTTTGTAAAGCCCTAACGCTGCTGTTCTGAGTGCCTGATGAGATTTACTCACTATTCGAATTCATTTGATCACACGTTAACGAACACAGGAATTTTTTGTATGGCATTGAAGCTGCTGCCTGGTGACTGTAACTCCATCTACCGGGCAGCAACGACCCCCTGCACGCGTCTTACCCGCCTGCATTTACAGAGGCAGTTTCCTGCGGCGGATCCAGACCACCGGGATCCAGATTTCATCGGCAGAAACTACGGCCCGGGTCTAGGCTGACCTAGGCGCCGAACTACGCACGACCGACGAAACCCACCCTGAGCGATTAAATTTGGTTATACCGGATTTACTTCTTTTTTTTTTCCTTTTCTGGAACTGGTGGTGCCTAACACACTAGCGTTTCAGTAGATGGACTTCTCGTAAGGAGAGTAACAGTAATTTTTTTTTCTTTTGTTGATGGCTTCATGCAATTAGCACATTTAGCCAGTGTCAAAGTAATTTTTCTAACAAGTAATACATAAATAAACAATATTTCTTTTCTGTATGATGATGATAAATGATAATAGAAATGAGAAGTGAAAAATTATATACCCCCCAACCCCTCGAGTATCTCAGTAAAGATGTGGGGGCTTTACTAAGTCCTCGGGCGGACTTCTTAAAGAGAATTTGAAAAGTGACGTTGCACTGTTTTGTTTCATTTGTCAACACTCATGCACACTCACGAACACTTAACGGTTAATAATCCACCATTATTTCACATTAATATTCGACATAACACAAATTTTAGAAAATAAAACAAAACCGCAGAATGACTCTTCACATTCCCGCCAAGAAGTCGAGTTACAGTTTGGTCATACAAATTATCGCTTTTTTTTAACATGATCGAATTCGAATGGCAAATGAAACTGGTACTAGGCACCCTGAATTGGTTAATCTCAAGCGCTGTCGAATTGTCTGGTTAGTGATTTTAGTTTTTTTATGCTGTTATTTGTTTTATTTTTGCTGTATTACCTTTAACCTGTATGTGTACTTATTACATAAATAAATACCACTCGTAATAGTAGTAGCAGGTACCCACTACAGTTTATTTATTATAAATGTTTCTTTCTGACAACCGTAGCGTGTAAAGGCTAGATTTATCTTATTACTTATAATTATTGCTTATTGATCATAGGTATAGCAACTAGCGCGTTTAGGTAGCGATCGAGCAAGTCAAGCAGCTTTCACAATGCTAGCCACCGGAGGGATGATCAAATTAATATGTAACTCGAACAATAGTTGTCTCGAACTCGTACGTGATTCGTAACGCCATGTAACGCACATTTAGCCTTTGCACCAGTTTTGATCGCTAGATGGTAGCTGTACGATGTTGATACGTAGTAGGCTAATGTTCGATCCCTATGGATAATAATCATGTGCAAATCATTAATATAGAATGTGATTAAATTTAATTAAAAAACATATAAGTATTATCTATTGTTTTTTGTTGATATCCTAAGGTCCCAGTTTCAATTCCCACTTTTCGAAGCATAGCCCGGGTCGGTAATCACCAACCCGCATTAGGCAAGCGTGGTGGTTAAGCCAAACCCATCAATTGGTTTTATGTATGTATGACCTGACCTGACTTCAATTAATAAGGCTTTTGCCCAGCGAGACAGTATATAGGCAAAACTTAAAATAGTTTACAAAAACATTTTACTAAATCAAATTTATTTATATACACACTAACAAAATCCTTATTATTATATAGGCTGTTTTATTTTACTTTTTTGACGAAATCGCAGAGTTGGTAGGTACCATATTTTTTTCATTATTGGTCGGTAGAATTTTTTTTTTTATATTAACGGAGGCAAACGAGCAGGCGGGTCACCTGATGGAAAGTAATCACTGCCGCCCATGGACACCCGCAAAACCAAAGAAATTGCAGATGCGTTGCCGGTCTTGAGGAAGGAGTTGGATCTTGGGGAGGGAGTAGGAATTGGGAGAGGGGAGGCGTAAGAGATGGGTCTCCGGTACTTTCACTCACCGGACGAAACACAACAGCAACGAGTGCCATTGTTTCAAATCGGGGGAGCGGAACTGCATTTTAGACTATCGCATAGAGATCTCACAACATAAGGGTTCGTTTTATGTAAAATTATGTAACATCGCAACGTTACTTCTTTGATTTAATATTTTTTTTACAGACAAATGGTACGATTACATGCTTTCACGCAAATGTTAGCAAATGTTATAGTCGCTGCCTCTATTTACATTTGGTTTGTCATTTGGAAAAGTGCCTAGTGCACCTGACCTGGTCAGAGGGTGCGAGTTCGAAACCTGCTCGTGAATTTTTAATAACACGTAACCAAACCAACTTGTAACCAAATTGTATTATATTATAACAAAATTTGCATGAAACTTATACATGGCCATAATTATTTTGTCTGTGGGAATTTTTCTAAGTTACTCTTACTCAAGAAACGAGCCTATTTCTTCCTTAAAGGCCGGCAACGCGTCTGCGATTCCTCTGGTTTTGCAGGTGTCCATGGGCGGCGGTGATTACTCTCCATCAGGTGACCCGCCTGCTCGTTTGCCTCCTTCTTTTATAAAAAAAAAATTAAAAAAATACTCTATATTGTTGTTGTGGTTGTTGTTAACAAGTGCTCCAAATGTCAGGTTAAAGGAGTTTACGCAGTTTAGTGTTGGGAGGTGTTGTGAAATGTTCAATTGCCAATTTGGCACAACAATAAAGTGTAAATCGTGTAGAGGCTCGCCTTGACATATTACGCTTTCTGGCGCCGGCGATGATATAATGTTTCGAGAAATACAACACTTAAAATTAAATTACTTTTATTTTTTATCCTTCTCAATATCAAATTGAAATGTTTCACAATATGATGGAGACAATGCGATACCTACTGCATGCTTATTATTTCAGGCACAAAGATCTTCCAAATGTTGATTTGAATACAATTTATTGGGATAATGTTTAAATAAATTAAATTAGTACTGAACTATAAATAAAAGTTTATCAAGCTTGAAATGGGTAATGAATTGGTTTTTTTATTAAAAGATGTTAATTTTAATGTGTTTGATACCTATCTACACTTTTGAAAAAAATTATCGAATTCTTATCTTTATAATTTTTAAAATATTTTAATCACAAGTAAGTTCTGTAGCACAGAAGACCGATTGATTAGCAGCCTAAATGCAACCACAAAGTCAGAATTATTATTATCATACTAATTTCGTGTAATAGTACCTATACGATCTTTTTGTAGCCGAGTGGCAAAGAACTCGGCCTGATAACCTAGGTCCTAGGTCCAATTCCCAGGTCAGGCAAAATGTGTTTCGGATTTTTGGATGCCTATATAACTATACCCGACCAGAAATCTGCCTATATTTGGCAAGCGTGGTAATTATGCCAATACCCATGAGTTGTAGCGATGACTTGATATTAATGATAGAGGCCTTTGCCCAGCAGCATGGGCAAAGGTCTCCATCACAGTATATGAGGCAAGATATAGGCTATTTCCTTACTTACTACCTACGGTACTTACGATTTAGTTTGCAAACATGTTATAAAACCTTGGCAGCCGTAGTTGGCCATTCAGTCCGATTTACTGCTTAAGGTCTATTAGCGGTAAATTACCGATAACGAAATCCTCCGGTAATTGCATACGAACACGTGGTGGAGTCAGTTTCCGTATGAAGTATCTTTTACACAGCTGATTGAGGTTCGTACTACTGCATAGTGTTGTTCGGCAGGAAAAGTGGCATTTATGGTAGGGGGTGGTATTTATTTTCATGCTTAAATTAAAAAATCTTAGCATCATTCATAATATTACACATGTTTTAGAGCTTCACTTTTTATATAAGTATAACTAGCTGACCCAGCGGACTTCGTACTTCGTATCACACAAACAAACAAACTCACTTTCGCATATTAAGTTAGGTTACTATTAGTTAGAAATTAGGAGAGTTAGGGTATAAACTCTGATTTAGACACACATCTGCTTATAACGTACACCACTATTGTAATCCTGTAAAGGCCATCCCAATCCTATCCAGACTACTCGGAGAATCTAGTAGAGTGTGGGAGCACGCTTGCGTGATGCCATTCCCTCTAGAAACCTTCTGACATTGTTTTGATAGTGATCAAGCAGTGTGGCTTTAGGAACCCTTTAAGTTTCTCGCCGCCCCCCAAAAAGTCCGGTGACGCTGTGAAGGCCGTTTACAGATAACAACAAACTCTCTCCTAAAAATTTTTGAGCTTATCAGCGAAATCAATCTTTTTTTTTATATATTGATTCAACCTTTTTTGAATAAAAGTTAACATCATCATATTGCACATATCTTTTAAAAGCACACAAGAACGAATATACGATGCATTATGCACATTCTAAAGTTGAATGCATTATTCAACCGTCGACTCCCCACCGTATTAGGCTAACTCGAGCAGAACTTTTGTCTTACAAAAGAAAAAAAAGTTTTTAACGTAGCACGGGTTTAAGAGTATTAGTGACTTTTGAATTGCCTATAGATAATACGTACAACGACGTGCACTGCCCACTACAACATGAGCTTAGATATAGCACATGGCTCGCAGGACTGATGACCGCTGGGGCGGAACAGTGCTTGGGTGGCAACCACCCACCCGAAGACGCAATATAGGCAGGCCTCCAACAAGGTAATCAAACAATCTGGTAAAGGTCGCGGGTAGCTAATAGAATGCGAGCAGCACAAAATCGGTTGTTGTGGAGATCCTTAGGAGAGGCCAAAAGACGTCAGCACAGCAGTGGACGTCTTTTGGCTGAAATGATGATAATGCCATCATCATCATCATCATTTCAGCCAAAAGACGTCATTATTGATGAATACGGACAGAGCGACGCTGCAATCTGTCCAAGGCATTCAGATCAGAAGGTGCAGAACTTTATTAGGAAAACGTTCCATGATTTTGCACAAAACTACAGTAACTACTATTGGGTTGTAATAAGACTTTGAAGGAATTAGAGCTTTGAAGTTTGTAATCGATACCGAAGTGTGAAATGGCTCCTTACCTGTATTTGTGTATAATATTTACTTTCATTTATTACAGCGACATCAGCTGGGACCTTCAGCCTTCACGTTGAACGAGTAAAATATGGAAACAAAACTGCCTTGCCAAAATCGTAGCCTCACACACTCAGTTTGAGGCTACAGCGTCTTAAACTGTTTCAATACTTGCTGAACGGTGTTGGTGTGTGTATTTTAAATCAGTCGTACTATTACATACCTACAATATATTATGAGAAAGATAAACATTTTTAATTAACATTATACCAACCCTTATACAAAGCGCCCATTGTCCTTACCTGAGTTGTTGTGCAAGTTTGGAATACATATTATTAATAACCTTACAATATTTTACTCTGTTAATTTAAAGTTTTACTAAAAAAACACTGAAAAATTTTTTTTTCTGTAGGTACTCTTAAAACGAGCTTCATAATTAACAATAATATATGTAGGTACATTCAAAACGAGATTTAATATAACAGAAAGTCCGTTCAAAAGGCCAATGCACGTACACAATGCCACGACATTGTGAAGGCCGCGCCTTCGCCTTTATGGAGCACACTTTTATGGCCTTTGGTGCTTTACAATACTTACATTACTATACATTCATCTCCTTCTTTTCGTGTCAGTGA
This sequence comes from Eudonia mercurella, assembly GCA_963082485.1. Classification (NCBI taxonomy): domain Eukaryota; kingdom Metazoa; phylum Arthropoda; class Insecta; order Lepidoptera; family Crambidae; genus Eudonia; species Eudonia mercurella. The sequence continues at coordinate 9,824,047 of OY720029.1, read as the reverse complement.
CAACATTTAAACCTTCCCGACCAGAAATCTGCCTCGTCAGCCATTTCTGTGCGTTGGCCTTCTGATTAGCTTTGACCAAATCGTCCATAGCGCAGAATGTATGGCATAGGCGCAGGCGCAAACATCTGGGGAAGGCTCCTCACTCGCATCTATTTGTGCTAGTAGGATGTCAAAGTCAAAGTAAAACGTATTTATTACCAACTTATTGTACATAAAGGTGAAACCTCCTGTTACAAAGATTCCCTTTGCTGCAACCAACCTGGGCCCATAGGCGTAGGCACAGAATACTTAATAGTGGCGTAGGTAATGTGTAAAAATAGTTTTGGACAAAAATACATGAGGTCACGTTTTTTTAGTACACTTACATTTATGCTGAATATCGGGTACTTGTTACTTGTCCCCTTTAATACGAGTATTTTAATATTTTATTCATTATTTTATTTACTGGTTGCCAAAAATTTACGTCGTGTTTAAGACTACTTATATTTTTCGTGTAACAAAAACATGAAGATTTTTAATATTGAGAACTTGGTATTATATGGATCTTACAACTTTTTACGGTAGAAGAACTGAGTTGAGAGACTTGGTTTTTTTACAAGTTTGTTTTTGATGGTATCACTTTTACTGTAGACTGTAGGTGAACATTCCTCAAACAAATTTAACAGTCTCTGACTGATGACGCAAAGATTCCATCCAGAATTAGTTGATCTACTTATAAGGTTAACTCCGTAATAAATTAAACTGCTATTACTTGGCTCATAGGGTCACTTTCCACATAGGGATGGGCACATTACCTACATGAAACATTTCAACCATTGAAATTTTACATTTTGAGTTAACAATTGTGTTGCGAACAAATTACCTTTATGCTTTCGTGGTTCTGTCCTACTTGTCGAAATGTATTCAACACTATCTACTCTTCCTTTGTAAGCCTTATTCAAAATATACATTTTATGTATTTTAAATGAAACAATATACCAATAAAAGTTTAAAGCTAAGTAACTTACCAAATAAGCAAACCAAAATAATATTTATAATTTCAATTGAACGAATATAGTAGGATAATTGATGCACAAAATGATAAACTTATAATATAATAATTTATGAATTATTATAATTATTTACTTCAAAATATATTTTACTTTCATTTGAAAATTATTACATTGCTTTTTTTCATATATTTTTATTTATATTATTTAAATTAAAATTTTATTTTGCCCATCACTAGCTCCACAGAAAGCACACGCGACGCGGATGCCGCGACACTGTCAAGGCCGCTCGAGGCCAGGCCGGCTTCTGTGCACGGCAACACGCTTTCTACACCACACGCTTCTGTGTTTGTTGACTCTGCTAATTGATCTACTACTTTGCCGATGGCCTAGCGACCCGATGTCTTGGCTTCCGATAATTGATCTACATTTTTGTTATAGTTCTTTGACACTGGTTTGAGACTTAGGGTCTTTGTATTGATTTGCATATAAATCTTCGAAGTTTTCATATCATCATCATCATTTTTAGCCCGTATCTACCAACTGCTGGGCATAGACCTCTTCCATGTTACGCCAATCCCTTTTGTTTTGAGTTGATCGCATCCAAGTTTGTCGGACTTTTAGTTCGAAATTATTAACAACATCAAAAAATACCCTTTTTATCATGTCAGGAATAATGTTTTTGTACGATTCCCTTAATCAATATTTGATTTTCTTTTAAAACGTTTCATAGTATACCCAACGTAACTGGAATTTTTAAAAGTAAAAATAAAGAATGCAGTAAAGCAGTAATCAGACTTGCTCCTGTTTTAGGTGTTTGATGAAGGAATATAATTTAAACCTGAAATAGAGATTTCATAAACTCTGCATATATTTAAGAATATCCCTGCCCTCCTGTCTAATAATGATCGATTCATATTTGATAAGGCAGGTCACTTTATAAAGTGACTATTTCCATGTAATAATTTGCATATTACTCGACTTTATTCCGATATCTACTTTTATATTTATTTTACATAATATTTGTATCATGACGTTTCGTCCGTATTATCACAGAGACTGAGTTTAGACTGACTGACTTTAGTGAACGTAAAAATATATAAATAAAAAAAGACGTAAAAACCTTTTAATGTAATGCAGTAATATTATGCATTTATTTTCATAAGAAATGCTACCTGATTCTACAAATAATGTCACAAAAAAAAGATTGCTACTGATTGGAATTGTAATTGTTATTGTTATAAATTATTATTGTTATCGGTAAAGAAGGCTTGTAAGTTGAACGGCGCGAGTGGCATTGTCAAGGTCGTCCCAGCCCGCACTACATTACATTACACACGCAACTCGTCGTTACACACTAGTCGATTTCAGTGCATCTAATAGAAGTTTCGGTAAACTTCATTAAGTAAGATAAAATATTTTTTGTTTTATTTTTGTTTATTATGTTTGTAAATTATTGTCACTAGGTGGCGTTGCTTCGATTCCATACAGATTCCTATACTATCTCTGTGAC